>CATIWF010058895.1:0-17965 GCA_949630135.1 Balakata baccata | reverse complement strand
TTATTTACTGCATATTGGCAGTAACTAAACCTAGCAGTCTACCAATATATGGAACCGTATCAATCTTTTACTCCGAGAAAGATTAATCCTAGTGTCTGGCTTAGATTAGCGACATAGTGTAGCCATGGTTATGAATGTTGTTCACCATTGGAGTTGTATACTTTGAAGGTAGTTTAAGTAGTTGATGTGATTGCTCTTGAGTGTTTGATATTGTTATTTCTTTTCTTTTCTTTTCTTTTTTTAACTATCAATATCTTTTCTTGTTTACTGAATTAAAAAAAAAAAAGTAGAGAGATTTAGTATTGCATGTGAACTCCCTCATTTTTTTTTGTAGTTGATGCCAACCTTTTGGAATTTTAAGCTTATATTGTGAAATTTTGATTCAATTCTTGTTTGAGCATAACCTAAAAGGTTCCTTTTTACAACTTCCTGGTAATCATTGACTGATTTCTAAGATAAAAAGAGACGTTGTTAATATGCAACAGTTGAACCTATCTTGAAGGTGATTTCAGAATCGTTTGCTTCTACTAAGTTGATTTTATAAATAATATGATTAAAATGGATTTATATCGACAAGATTGTTGGAGATGGAGATGAGCAGCAGGCTGTTTTCTGATAAAAGTTGTAAATTATGCATTCAAACAGATAAAAGCTGATTTTCTTCCTTTTACTTCTTCATTTTGCACATTAATTCTTTACAAAATGCTCCTTTCACTTTCTCACATATCTCAGTTGCTGCAGCCTCCTTTTTATGCAGAGAGCATTGTTGTTTCTAGTTAACAACCACTCTACCAAATTTCCTATATTTTCGCCCATATTTCATTTTACCTGTACATATTCCAAGTTCCTGAAATAACTTAATAATTCAATATTTCATTTGCAGAATATTTATACATAAAGACATTAAAGTGACGACCAAAGTGTCACAGGCAGCTCTAACAAAGATTTAACCTTATATTGAAAGGGTTGTTGATCTCTATACCACTTTAGACTAGCTAACTTTAATTTTTCTCTATCTAGAGTCTTCTTGCAGATGATTCCTTTTACCTTGTCGTCTGGCATATTATGTTGTGGAATTTCTTGCTTGCCTTTTTATTATATTTTCTACTGGGAAATTATTATACTTGTTCTATGCTCATTTTGGTTTTCATAATACTTATATAATGATGGAAATCAGCTGTTTTTGGTTGCTTATTTGTTGACCCTTTTTAACCTTTTTCCTTCCTGTGATTGTTTCACACTGTCACAAGATCTCACATGCATTCACATGTTAAGTTTCTTTTCATTTCAATATAAACGAATATTAACATAACTTTCTTTTGCTATCAATGTCATATATAGTCAAGGAATGAATATTACAATCTTGTAATTTATTTAGCCTGACCAGGAATCGTGTGGGTGTAGATTCCATGAGGTATCTGAATTTGATGAAACTAAAAGGAGTTGAAGCCACAAAGGAACAGGCATTAATCAGTTGAAAGATAGGGTCTTTGGGCAGGTTGATGATAAGGGAAGAATTAAGATAACCATCCAAGAAAATGCAACTTATAAGCATTCCAGATTAGATAAACTGATTGCAACTTGAGTTTTGCTTTCTCTCTTCTGTCATCTTAGGGAGGTTGTCTTGTTTATAGGTGCTTTAGCCAATTAGTTCAATCTAATGCCTGCTAATACATTAAGAGTATTATTATAAGAAAAAATGCTACTTGTTCCACGTGTTTTTGTACCACTTTCTATCAAAAGTATATGTATTTTACTACTTCACTTATTTATATTGTTCAACCTGCATTAAAATACTAATATTTTAATGTAGATAAAACAAATTGGTACAAAATAAGTTGGGTTATATAACATTACTGTCATTAAAATTAGCAATCACTTACCTAGATCAGACTAGTCTAATCATATTTCATCATATATGCAAAGTAGTTATTATTTTACATGCATACTAAAATAAGATTGGATTAATCCATAAACACCCTATCTAGGCAACAAAAATCTGCTTTAGCCTATATTACTTGGATGATTAAGGTATTGTCTGCACTATTACTTGGATGATTAAGGTATTGTCTGCACTATTACTTTGATGATTAAGGTAGTGTTTGCATAATGTTGCTGTCTTAGGTGTTAAATCATATATTTGCTTCTCACTTGGCAAACTTAGTTAACTAACAGTACCCTTATTATTCCTTTAGCTTCATGGACAAATCAATTGCACAATGCTTTCTTCAGTTCAAGTCCTGGTATTTATGGTTTGAGCTAATGATAAAATGTCATATAGGAACTATGATTTTCGCATAGTATTTTTTTCATGGAAAAATTACAAAAAAAAAAAATCTTGAACCTTGCTGAATTTAACAATTATATCCAATTTCTTAAAAATTCTATTTAAACTATATGAACTTTTATTTTTGAAACAAATATAGCTTATGTAGTAAGTAACCAGTCTTTGAACCTTGCAAGAACTTCTGTGGATTGATCAAATGAAATAACTATGCTAACTGTATTAAATAATTGGATTAAATAGTTAATGTTGTAATCTAATTATCTAATTATAATTGAATATATTTAATCGAGTCAACATATTTAGGGGGCTATATTCAATTAGGATTTTAAAAGATTTTAATAGATTTAAAAATTCAAGTGGTATTCAATTAAGATTTATAAAAGACTTTATAAAAATCATGAGGTATTCAATTAGGGTTTTTAAAGACTTAAAAAAAGTCTATAAAAGTAAGGTGGTATTCAATTAAAATTTTTAAATACTTAAAAAAAGTCCTTAAAAATAAGGTGATATTCAATTAGGATTTACAAAAACTCTATAAAAGTAAGATGGTATTCAAAAAATCACCGACTTTTATAACTATTAGATTTTTAAAAACTTTTTATATAATTCTTTATATACAAAATCTTTGTATAAATTTTTCACTTTCTCGTAAGATTTCAACATATTTTTTCATAAATCCTATAAAAGTCATTGACAAATTTATAAATTTTGCAAAATTCATTAAAAATCTATAAACTCTATAAAAGTTATTGACTTAGAAAAAGTCTATAAATATTTTTTAAAATCCTAATTGAGTACACCCTGTTAATCCACATCAGTACCTACTATTTTATTCGGTCAATCCACATAAGTGAGCTAGATTATAATACTACATCCGTGCTACCGAAGTTAGATTTATTTCAAAAATAAAAATTTATATAATTTAAATAGAATTTTTTTAGAATTTGAAATAATTGTGATATTTTGCAAAATTTAGAATTTTTTTTTTATGTAATTTTCCCTTTTTTCATATGTTAAGTTCATTAAAGAAGTAATGGACTAATATAAAAGAGATCTCGAGTTCAAATCTTTTTATCACTGTTGGATTATGGGTGAGGACCGTTCATGTAAGTTTAACCTGCTCAAAACCCTAAATATAATTTAATTATATTTAAAATGGAAGACAGTTATTTATCAGAAAATAACTACTCCATCATCAGATGAACGGAACGTACAGAACGTTCTTCAAAGGCTCTCCCTCTCTGTGATTCTTTTGTGCAAAAATATATTCTCTCCCAATTCATATAAAGATCAACGAGGCATTCGTGCTGTGCAATTGGGTCCAATTCTGGTAATCCAACTCTATCGAAGCATTAAAAATACACCAGTACCGTTCAATAAGTAAATTTCTGCTTTCGAATTTTTTACAATCACCATCCATCAATATTGATGTTGTTATGGTAAGTGTAAGGGATAACTACATTATTGTGTAGCCACTGGATCTCATTATGCTGTATGTCTCTACTGTGCGGTATCAAGTTGTTTAGAAGGGACAAGAGATTGGGCCAATTCTTCCTCAACGTGGATTACGCTAAGGTGACCCGCTCAACCTTTATCTTTCTATAATTTGTGCAGAGGATGTCAAATTTGTTACATGGCTATGCTTCCAAAAGATTACTTCATGGTTGTCGCGTGTCTATTAAGGCCCCTATTGTTTCTCACCTTTTTTTGCCGATGATAGCCTTATCTTCTTCTGAGGCAATAAGCAAGAAAGTCAGGTATCTCCATCTCTATGAGCGAGCTTCAAGTCAGGTAATCAATTTTCATAAGTCATCCATTCGTTTTAGTGCCAATGTGGATACTAGTATTCGTAGAGAGATTTGTCATTTTTTTGCAAGTTTCTTAAACTTCCAACTTTGGAAAATATTTGGGATGCCTTCTTTCATTGGAAGAAATAAACATAAGATTTTCTCTTTTGTTAAGGACACGGTTTGGGCAAAAGAAAGCCTTTATCAAGAGTTGGAAAGGAAATTATGCTTAAATCAGTTATTCAGGCCATTCCTTCATACATCTTTTATGCCTTGAAATTGAGATAATGATGAACGGTTAGTGGTTGGGTGGTGGTCATGATCATCAACTTGGTTTCAAAAGGCTTCAAGAATTTAACATAGCTATGGTTGTCAAACAAGGTTGGCAAATTCTATCTAATCCACACTCATTGATGGCTCGAGTTCTCAGAGCCAAGTATTTTTCAGACTTCACATTCTTCAAAGCGAAAAAAGGTCATAATCCTAGTTTTGCTTAGAGTTGTATTCACACAGCTCGACATCTGCTCTCTAGGGGTGCTAGATATAAAGCTGGCTCCGATTCTGAGACAATTATCTGGAAAGATCCATGGCTTCCAGATAGAGACAACCCCTTTATTGTTTCTCTGCGCCCTCCGGAACTTGAGAATGCGACCGTTGATTATCTTATGTCGGGGCCTATGGTTTGGTGGGATCTGGATATTCTGACAGAACTATTCTGCTCCAGGGATGTTGAACTGATCAAAGAGATTCCTCTTAGTACCAGGTTAACTCAACATGAGTGCCTTTGGTAAGAGGAGAAGAATGGATTTTACTCTGTTAAAAGTGGATATAAGCTATTGACGGGTACCTTGTAAGCTCGTGCAATTCTCCCTGTTCATTGTCATTGGAAGCAGGTACGGAAAAATTCAGGTTCCGACTAAGGTTAAAAACCTATTGTGGCGTGCCTTAACTGATTGTCTCCCAGCGTCAATAGCTTTGAGAGCTCGTAGAATTGATGTTTCATCCTCTTGTCCTTTCTGCAATGGACATGCTGAGACAAATTTCCATCTGTTGTTGGGTTGTTCTTTCATTGGATCGGTTTAGAGTCTGTCTACTGTGGGTGATTCTAGTGGTTGTGTGTCATCTCTAGTTGGTTGGTAGAATTTGATTTGTAGCAGATGCTCAAAGAAGGGCTGGAGTCTGCTGCCGTGATTATGAGGTATGTGTGGAATGCTCGTAACAACTTGGTATGGAATGGAAAACAGTAAAAAAAATTCAGCAATTTTCAGAATTGCTCTAGCCAAGTTGGAAGAGTGCAGAACAACAAAGCTTAAGAAGAATGATGGTGTCTTATCTATGATTCCTGATGGGGTTACATGACGGAACAAGCCGGATCCAGGTTTCGTCAAATGCAATTGATGCTTCAGTTTTTGCAGGTAGGAGTGTCATAGGTTATGGTTGTGTTGCTAGAGACTGCCATGATGTGTTTCTAGTTTATTGCCTGCCCAAGATGACCCGCTACTAGCTGAGGCTTTGAGTTGCAGAGAAGCCCTTAAGTGAAATGTTGATCAGCGTTTTAAATCTTACTTTGGTTTGTTAGCTAATGATTATAAAGCTCTTGCAGAAGAATCTGAATATTATCAGTTTGCCATCAGCTAATTAGGTAGTTCATGCGTTAGCACGAGCTACTAGGTTAAGATAAATATCATTAGCATTCCTTTTTACTCTATTTTATCTTAAAGGCATTTTTTTTATGTCCTTATAAAATTATTAACAAATTGTAAAACTACTATTTTATCAAAAATAAATTTGAAAAAAATAATTTATAAAAATTAAAAAATCAATCAATCAATTAAATTAAAAAAATTATAAATTTAATTTTTTCAATATTCAACTAACAATTTCAAATACTCAGGATCTAACTTAGATTAGCCGTTTCAAGAATTAGAAACATCTTCTATTTCTCTGCATTAACTCCATGCATTGCTAGCTTTGATCTAATTTTGAAAAGGTGTACTATATTGTCCTTTTTATAAATACTTGTTTTTTGATAAATAATTATTAAATATTATACTCATCATTAATCATCATTTAGTTTTTATATAAATTTTTTTATTTTTTATTAATTTTTTATCTTATTTGGAATATTAATTAACTTATTAATATTTGAGCAAAATGTAGAGTTATAATGCCAAAACATATTAATAAGCCAATTCTATTTTAATATTAATAGAACTCTTGTTAATATAATTCTTGTTCATAAATTACTAATTTGTCCATTATTAATAATCATATATAAAATAAAAATAGTAAATATTTTATGATTATTTTGTCTGTCTCCATATTTCCACTTCTATATTAACATATATTGCACATGATTATTAAATATTGGACTCGTATTATAATTTATATTACTAATTTGTCTATTATTAAGAGTTATATATTCAATAGAAATAGTAAGTATTTGAGGAGCATGTAAGCAAGTGAAACCCCTCATTTGCAAACTCTCTCTATATATATAAAATTTGCATCAATCCATAGGTGTGATGTTTTGTTGTATGTGTGTATTTTCTTATATGTGAGAAGCAATATGACCAAACAAATATAATTTGTTCTAAACAAAAATATATACAAAATTAAGATAAGTGAAATTTTGTAGACTCTTGGTATAATTTATACTAAGTATTTTAGAACTATTGAATTATCAACTTTTAATCTTATTCATTTATTAGCAATAACTGAATTAAAACTAGATGATTATGTAAATTGCATCAAGTGTACCATTGAAACCCCTTTAACATAAATGGCAAATGGACAATCAATCCTTAAAAAAGATATTCTCTTAAAAATGTGCATATTGTCATATGGAAATCCATTCTCATGTCTCTCTTTTTAGCTTTTTTTCTTCAACTTGCTATAACTATAGGTGCATACATGAAGCTCACAAAGTAGTAATCTTTTTTGTTTTTCAAGCAATTACGAAATATGTTTCTTTTAGCTCTTTTTGTTATGCATATACACCTTTTTTTTTTTTATTTCGAGGCCTTTTTTTTCCCTACTAATTAGAAAAATATATATTTTGATTTTTGTATTTTTGGTAATCTATTATCTTTATATATATATATATATATTTTGTGAAGTTTACAATTTTTAAAATTTTATTAGTTATATAATAATAATAATAATAATAACAATAATAATAATATGAGAATTTAAATAAAATAAACGTTGTGCATCAAAATTTGTCAATACCTGGCTTTCACCATTTCACATACAAGCAATGGGCCAAGAAGGTCACTATGCCACATATTAATTTAAGTTATTGGTCCCAAAAAATTTTATTTGTCTTAAGACTTTTTGTTGAACCTTGTGAGATATTTTTGTCATTTTGAAGATAACAAATAATTAAGTAATGAGATTTAATCATTTTAAGTATTTAAGTCTTAAATAAGTTAATTATAATATTTAAAAAGCTTTGAAAATCAACATTGGATTAAAAATAACTTGAAAAGGAATGCTTCACCATTAGGGGTCATGACAAACACCTTCACCATGAAAGTGTTTGTCATCACCATGAAGACTTTGCTTCACCACCAAGCTTCATGATCATGAAGAATTGTGTTATGACCGTAAAAGACCTTGTCATGACCGTGAAAGATTGTTTTATGACCATAAAAGATTATTTTATGATCATAAAAAAATGTGCCAAAATGATCCAGTAGCCTTCACAATCAGCCTTCACAACCATGCCAAGTGTCACGGCTATGAAGGACACCCTTCATGACTATGAAAGAATGTTTCATGGTAGTCGAATGGGAAACTCATTTTCAAGTACCAAAATACTTCATGATTGTGCCAAAATACTTCATGACCGTGAATCTAGGCACATACATCATTAATAAGGTAGCTCAGCAGATATAAACTCATTAAATGCATCCCCAACTGCTACAATACTCCAAAGGAGTATAAATACTTCACATTTATGATAGTATGCAAAAAAAAAAAGAACATTTTGATTGAGTACATATTACTTCAAATCACCATTGTGAATTAATTTTGAAAGCTACCTCTCTTTCTCTCACTAACTTCAACTTTGTATTCTTCAAGAGTTCGAGTGTTCTTGAGTTTTTTGGGTTGTCAAGTGATATTACTTCATCTAGTTTCTTTCTTGCAATCAATAGCTCAATAGTGAGATTGAGTATATTGGGTTATGGATTGAAAAATTTGTAAGGGTTTGAGTGTGAGCCTTGGGTTAAAATACATAGGAAGCTTATTTAAGCTTGTAAGGGTTTAATATACACTTAAAGTAGATTGTTATTGGATTGAAACTCTTAACTAAGGTTGAGGAGAGGAGTAGGCTAAGAGGGTTGAACCTCTATAAATCTTTGAGTTCTCTTACTCTTTCTTGTTCAATTTTTAATCTTCTTTTCCATTCAAAATCACCAATCCCACACCCCACCTCTCTCTTTTTGGTACTTGTGGTGTTTCATTTGGTATCAGAGCAATGTCTCTTTCATTGAAGATTTTATCATCATGGAGTAAAGATTATAGCCTCCATAAGTCAAGTTCCCGATATTCATGGACCAAGCTACAAAAGACATCCATTCTTTGACGGAACTGATTATGCTTATTGGAAGAATAAGATAGAGATATTCTTAGATAGTGAAGCTGTCAATCTTTGGGATATCATTGAAGAAGGGTGGAATCAACCTATGAGAAAGGATGAAAGTGGTAAGGAAGAGCCTTTTCAAAGTAGTAAATGGAGTAAAAAACAAACCAAAGCAAATTTGAGAAATAAAAAAGCTATCAATATTCTCTATTATGCTTTGAGTAGAGAAGAATACAATGGAATTGAGCATTTGAGGTCCCTAAAAGAAATTTGAAATGCTCTAAGAACAAAGCATGAGGGAACCAATCAAGTTAGAAGCAAGAATCTCCAAATGCTTTATAGGGACCATGAGTTATTCGACATGAAGCCTAATGAAAAGGTAAGTGACATGTATAGTATGCTCATCAAGCTCATAAACTCCATAAGGAAGCTTGGTAAGAATTATACTCTTAAAGAAATCGACAATAAAATTCTTGTGAGCTTGCCTCAAAGACAATGGAAAGCAAAAATTTCTTCAATTGAAGAATCTAATGATCTCTCAAGGCTTCCTACGGATGAGTTATTGGGAAAACTTATCACACATGAGATTAAAATGTCTCAAATCAATGAAAATGAGAAGACTAAGAGAGATAGGAGAATTGCTCTCAAAGCTAGCAAGGAGGATAGTGAGTGTGATTTAAGTGATGATGAATTAGCTATGATTTCTAGAAGAGTCAAGAATCTCATCATGAAGAAGAAGAAGAGGGAGAAGGCCTTTAAGAAGCAAGACTCAAGCAAGAAATATCATCTTATTTGCTATGAGTGGAACAAGCCCAGACACATTAAATCGGAGTGCCCAAGATTAAGAAAGTCCTAAAAGAAATTCAAGAAGGACAAGAGGAAATCTTTCAAAACTACTTGGGATGACTCAAGTGACTTAAGTGATGAAAAATCGGGCAATGAAGTTGCCAACCTTTACTTCATGGCAATTGGAGAGCCTTCCACTAATGAGGTAACTTAAGAACTTGAGCTTGCTCGTAATGATGAAGACTTGATACACGTTGTTGAAAAACTTATGCATAAATGTGAAAAATATTCTTTTAGAATTAATTCACCTAAAGAGGTAGTAAAGACTCTAGAAGGAGACTTTGAGAAATCAAGAACTTCTAATGAAAAGTTAACTAAATCTTTAAAAGAATGTAATTCTATTAAGAATAAGATTTTAAACGATCATACCAAACTTGTTGAGAAGAATACATCATTAGAAAAAGAAGTTGGTAATCTTAAGAACTCTATTTCTAGATTCAATAAGGGGAAAGAAATTCTTGATGGGATGATAGCTATTAATACCACCCCTTCTCAATCTAAAAATGGAATTGGGTTTGGCAATTGGCATGTTAGTACTTCAAAAACCAAAAGTCTAACTGTACCTATCACTGAAACTTATAATAGACCTAGTTTGAGAGCCAAAGGACCTAAGAAGTTCAATGGCAACCAAGCCAATGGCTCAAGAGCCAAAGGCAATAGAGGACCTCCTCCTAGAAGACATCATTATGCCTTTCCATATAGATTTCATGGCTTTCAAAGGAAGGGACATGCACCTCATGCTACATGTCATTATTGTGGTGAATATGAACACATTAATATGATATGTTTGATTAGAAAGACTCATTTGTATCCTTCTAATGCTAACCCCTAAGGACCCAAGTACATTTGGGTACCTAAACTTGAATGATTTCCTTTTTGTAGCTATGCTTGAAATCCACCATGAATGAACACAAGTGGTATCTAGATAGTGGTTGTTCAAGGCATATGACTGGGAATGCCAACCTATTTACTCATTTGGAGATGAAGAAAGGTGGCAAGGTAACTTTTGGAGACAATGCCAAAGGTAAGATTATTGGCATTGGTCAGGTTGGTAAGAAAGGCTTAACTCTTATTGAAGATGTTCTTTTGGTTGATGGTTTGAAACACAATTTGTTTAGTGTTAGTCAATTGTGTGATAAGGGACATAGTGTAACCTTTGAACGTTCTAAATGCTTTATAACCCAAAATTCGGATAGCAAAGTTATCTTTAATGGTGAAAGAGTTAACAATGTTCACACAATTGACCTAACCTTTTTAGTTAATCAAAGTGTTGAGTGTTTTGTAGCCATTAAGGATGACACTTAGGTTTGGTATTGAAGACTTGGACATGCTAGTATAGAACTCATTGAAGACCTAAGCAAGCATGAACTAGTCATTGGCTTGCCCAAAGTCAAATTCCAAAAGGACAAGGTTTGTGGAGCATGCCAAATGGGTAAACAAGTAAGAAGCTCTTTCAAACTAAAGAACAAGGTAAGTACCACTAGACCCTTTCAATTATTGCATATGGATTTGTTTGAACCTTGTAGAGTTGCTAGCCTTGGTGGAATGCACTATGCATATGTGATTGTGGATTGTTACTCTAGATTTACTTGGGTATCATTTCTTGCTCATAAGGATGATAGTTTTAATGCTTTTAAACTTCTTGCAAAACATATTCAAAATGAGAAAGGTTTTAAGATCTCTTCTATTAGGAGTGATCATGGAAAAGAATTTGAGAATGATTCTTTTAAATTGTTTTGATTTGAAATGGGCATTAATCATAACTTTTATTCCCTAAGAACACCTCAACAAAATGGGTTTGTTGAAAGGAAGAATAGGACATTGGCTGAAATGGCTAGAACTATGCTCAATGAGCATAATCTTCCTAAGCATTTTTAGACCGAAGCCGTTAATACTGCATGCTACATTTCAAATAGAGTTTTTATAAGACCTTTATTAAACAAAACTCCCTACGAACTATGGAATGGTAGAAAGCCTAAAATTTTATATTTAAGAGTATTTGGATGTAAGTCTTTATATTGAATACCAAGGATAATCTTGGAAAATTTGATGCTAGAATCGATGAAGGTATCTTCCTAGGCTATGCAAATTCTAATAAGTCTTATAAAGTCTTTAACAAAAGAACCTTAGTTATTAAAGAATCTATGTATGTTGTATTTGATGAATCTAATCGCCTTGAGCCTAGAAAGGTAGTTGTTATTGATGATGATGAACGTTTATTTGAAGAGCCAACTCAACAATAAGAAACTAATGATCAAAGCCAATCTCAAAATACATGTCAAGACATTATGGTAATCGATCCTCCAAATGATGAAGTTGGAAATGCACCAATAGTTCCTCAAATTCAAAATCATCAATTTCTACCTAAGGAGTGACGATTCAAGAAAGACCATCTTAGAGATCTTATCATTGGTGAGCCATCAAAAGGGGTAACTACTAGACACTCTCTTAAGCATCTTAATAGTCTAGCTTTTATCTCTCAAATTGAAGCTAAACATGTTGATGATGCTTTGTGTGATGAGAGTTAGGTGCTTTCTATACATGAAGAACTCAACCAATTTGAGAGAAACAAGGTATGGACTTTAGTCCTTATACTTAAGAATTATCCTATTATTGGCATTAAGTAGGTGTTTAGAAATAAACTTGATGAAAGTGGTGCCATTACTAGGAATAAGGCAAAGTTAGTGGCTAAAGGCTATAACCAAGAAGAAGGAATAGACTATGATGAGACCTTTGCCCTTGTTGCAATGTTAGAAGCCATTAGAATGTTGCTTGCATTTGCATTATACATGGATTTTAAGTTATATCAAATGGATGTTAAAAGTGCTTTTCTTAATGGTTATATTGAAGAGGAAGTTTATGTTGAGCAACCTTCGGTTTTTTAGCAACACGATCTTCCAAATCATGTTTTCAAACTTACCAAGGCTTTATATGGCTTGAAGCAAGCCCCTAGAGCTTGGTATGAAAGGTTAAGTAATTTTCTTTTACAACATAATTTTTCACAAGGCAAGGTTGATATAGCTCTTTTCATTAAAAGACATAAGCATGACATTCTCATTGTGCAAATCTATGTGGATGACATTATATTTAGTGCTAATAATGAATGCTTGTGTGAAGAATTCTCTGAGTGTATGCAAAGTGAGTTTGAGATGAGCATGATGAGAGAGCTTAAATTCTTCCTTGGACTCCAAATCAAACAATGTCCGGATGGGATCTTCACCAATCAAGCTAAATACACTAAAGATTTGCTCAAAAGGTTCGGGATGGATGGAGATAAGGCAAGCAAGATTCCTATGAGCACCACCATTAAACTTGACAAAAATGAGAATGGCAAACAAGTTGATGAAAAGAAACATTGAGGTATAATCGGTAGCCTTTTTTATCTTATCACAAGTAGACCTGATATTATATATGTCGTATGCTTATGTGCACATTTTCAATCTTGTCTTAGAAAGTCTCATTTGCATACTGTTAAAAAGATATTAAAGTATTTAATTGACTCTCAACATTTAGACTTATGGTATCCTAAGTGCATATCATTTGATCTTGTGGCTTATTCTGATACGGATTATGTTAGGAGTATTCATGATAGAAAAAGTACTTTAAGTACTTGTCAATTTTTAGAAAACTCCCTTGTGTCTTGGTTTAGTAAGAAACAAAACTCTGTGGCATTATCCACGGCCGAAGCTGAATATATTGCCGCTGGTTATTGTTGTACTCATGTATTATGGATAAAACAACAACTTAAGGATTTTGGATTAGAGCTTAATAACATTCCTATTAAATGTGATAATACGAGTGCTATTAATTTTTCTAAGAATCCAATTCAATATTCAATAAGTAAATATATAAATATTAGACATCATTTCTTACGTGATCATATGAACAAAGGTGATGTTGTGTTTGAATTTATTGATACCAACAACCAACTTGCTGATATTTTTACCAAACCTCTTTGTGAGAAGAGATTAAATTTCATCAAAAGAGAAATTGGCATGTTGGATGGTAATTCCTTGTGATGTCCTTTAATTTTTTAATTGTGAACTTTGAGTATTATTTGATGATTGTTGATAGTAATTAATTTATTTTTGAGTCCCACATGATCTTATTTTTAGTGCAAACTTGTGTCTAAGTTCATATTCTTTTGATTTGTGCTCTTTGTGCCCAAAAAAATTTATGTTTTCAGTTTTTTTTTCTTCGCCCCAATAATGGCCTTCACGATCGTGATTCAAGACTAGTGTCATGGTCATGAAACCATACACAAAAGGCCGTGTAATTCGTGTCCAGAGCTGTTCATGGCTAATGGCACGACTATTGGCACGGCAATGGTCACGACTATTTGGCCGTGAAAGGCAGTGTTACGGGCGTTACAGTTCCTGTTACGGGCGTTACAGTCACGGCTATGGTCACGACTATTTGGCCGTGAAAGGCAGTGTTACGGGCATTACAGTTCCTGTTACGGCTGTGACACACGAGGCTACCACCATTTAACCTTTTTTTTTTCTCTCTGCTCACTTTTTTTTCTTCCTCCCGTCGCTCCTCCTTCTCTCTACCATTTTTTTTATTATTTTCTCTATCATTTCTACACCAAATCTCTCCATTTCTCCTTCTTTTTTCAAATTTATTCTCTTTTCTCATTTACACCCAATTTCCACTATTTTTTTGAAATTTTTTTTTCTTTTTCTCTCTTAAAATCGCTTTTTTTCGAGTTCACTATTCACCCTCTTCCCTCCTTTCATTCTTCATCTTTTAAACTTCTTCCCTCCTTATATCCCCATAAAACACATTTTCTTTACTCTTTTTATCTCCAAAAATCGCAATTTTTTTTCGGTATAAATATATATTTTTGGTTGTATGGGTATTTCGGGTTCTATCTCTCATGGCTTCTCAAGGAGAAACCTCCAAAGGCAAGGGAAGAATGAAATCTATTGCTATTAGAAGCATGACTTATGGTGACCTCATGCTTCAGATTATCCCTCCTCCTGCCCATCAAAGGTACAAGACTCTTAGATCTTGCCCTGTTTTTAATTCTAGATCTTTTGATTAGGAGACTATTAGGGCTGTTGGAATAGAGGAAGAAGTTAGGTCTTTGTTATCTACTTTAGGAATGCTGCATTTTATTGATATCTACAGACCTAGCTTTAGGGAGTTAACTTTGGAATTTCTGAGTATTGTGAATCTGAACTCAGTAGGGATTTTATCTTTTCATCTTAAGAAAAAGAGTCATAGATTATCTGCTGCTACTTTCATTGAGATTTTTAGATTTCCCACTAATGGTTTGTTGAATGAATCCGATACTAAGGATTTTGCTCCTTTTTATGCTTGAAGTACTATTGCCACTAGAAAAGCCTAAGATATTAAGACTGCTAAGAGCACATATCTTAATTCTCCTGCCTTTAAATATGTGCAAAGATTTCTTACTTATAGTATTTTTGCTTGAGGTGATAGCAATAGCTCTGTTAGAAAATCTAAATTACTCTTTCTTTATTATGCTGTGAAAAATAAGCCTATTGGTGTTAGTCGATGGTTTGCAGCACAATTGTGTCAGATTGCCACTAAGACTATGGGTGACATTCTTATAGGAAGTTATATGACATATTTGGCTATATCCCTAGGCTTGATTGATCTTGATAGCCCAGACTTTGAGCCTATTCGAGCCTCCGTTTTGGACAAGTTAGATATTAACTCCTTGGTTCGGATGTGAGCAATAGTTAGGAGCTCTTTTAGAAGGGAGATACATTTTAGGCATAAGGATCACTTGGATTAGATTTTTTAGCATGAGGGTGATTCTCATGAGTTCAAGACAAGTTGGCATGGTAGGAATAGGAAAAGACTTAGGCATAAGGCACCTGAGGGAAATAAATCTCATGATATGGATGCCACAACTGATGACGAGACTTGCGGTGATGCAGCTGTTGGTGGAGAGACTCGTGGTGTTGTAGCTGCTAGTGGAGAGACTTCCACACCTGATATGGTTCAATAACTTATCTCCCACTTTGATCACCTTTTTGATATGTCCACATAGCAATTATTTGATCGTTCGAGAGCCTTTGAGGAGCGCATTGAGGCTCACCTTGCCTCTCTTGAGTCAGAAATTGTGGCTCTTCATGATTGCCATCCTCTTCCTTAATTCCTCTTATAAGCCATTCTTTTATTTATTCCTTTTGAACACGAAACTTGATAGTTATACTTAACTCATTATGGGACACATTTCTATTTTGTTTGCATGTGCCCATTTCTTCCTCTTCGCTTTTGAATCTTTTTGTTAGTGCTAAAAGGGAAGAATTTGGATATATGGCTAATTATGCTAATCATATCAATATGCTAACATGCTAATTTTTCTTTGTTTGCACATGTGGCCTATATTTTGTCAAGGCTTATCTTGCTAATATTTATATATGATATGAATATTTGGATATAATGATGCTTTGACACTTACTCTATTTTGGCTTGAATATTTTATATGCTTGAACACATGACATGAATGTTTTATATACTTGGACATATGACTTAATTTAATTACTTCAAAATGTTATTATATGCATTGGTTAAGGGGGAGAATTTTTCTTTTTAGCCATATTGCTTAATTATTTGTCGCCATAAAAAAGGGGGGAGATTGTTGAATCTTGATCTGTATTTTCCGTCATTTTGATGATGACAGATAATTAAGCAATGAGATATAATCATTTCAAGTATTTAAGTCTTAAATATATCAATTATAATCTTTAAAGAGCTTTGAAAATCAACATTGGATAAAAAATAACTTGAAAAGGAATGCCTTACCATTAGGTGTCATGACAATGAAGGTGTTTGTCATAACCATGAAGACTTTGCTTCACCACTAAGCTTTATAACTGTGAAAGATTGTGTCATAACTGTGAAAAATGTGCCAAAATGATCCAGTAGCTTTCACAACTAATTTTCACCACCATACCAAGTGTCACGGCCTTGAAAGGCACCCTTCATAACCGTGAAAGAATGTTTCATGGCCATGACAGTCAAGCGAGAAACTTTTTTTTTGGTTAGAGATATGCCCAAAAGACAATCGCCTCATGCACTTAATGTACACATTCATAAAGACATTCTTTTATTATATTAGTATTCATTTGCATATGAATTGGTATAAATCTTAAACTGATTAATAAAAGTTCCTAATATGAAATATAGCATGAAGGAAATCACGATGTGATCATGATAAAGAGATTCTTATCATATGTAATTATGTTAATATCTAAATTGTCCCTAGTCATAGGATCAATAAGATGGGACATTGTTGATCCGGATAGACTAGCATATGTTATACTCCTTGATTGGATCAAGCAGTAGATCTCATACGCTGTAAATATGAGGTGTTCAAAATTAACCTACGGTTGCTTGCTAAGAGTAATCAAGTACATTCGATGACCTGCTATGAGATGACCATATAGATTATCTATTCAAATGTCAATGATAGTCTCATCATTACAATGAGGCAAGTATCCTTAAACTTGAGGTACTCAAGAATATCTTGGATACTGATTCTGTGTTTTGACTCAATTCCTTATTGCCTTATAGAGGTCGCTCATTGGGTGGTGATTAAGTACGGCTTGAGGTATTCGAAGGTAATTGGGTAGCCAATAAAGGATTCACTGCTCTTTATAAAAGAAGAGTGTACTCACGACCTCTTGTCGGGATCATTACTCGGGAATCTCTGGCTAGAGTGGAAACGTCCTGAAGATGGTCTTCAGTGACATGTCTAATAGAATAATAAGTCATAATGACAATATCCAATATCACTTAGGCTAGGTGTGACGTAGTTAGTCTAGCGGGAGTTGACATATTGTTCATACTCTGAACCGAGTGGGGTATAGAATGGTGAAAGGATAAATTACACATAAATTATCTATGGAAAGGTTCGTAGTCAAACTACTGACTTTTTGGTCAAATGGGGGTCATGATATGTTACTAGATACCGCTCATGACTTACTTAAATTATCATGACTTACTTAAATTATTTGATAATTTAAGTGAACAATATAATCGGAAACCTAATGGATTACATGCTTTGGAGATATAAAGATTGAGTAAAATGACTTTGGATAGGATCTAAAATATGATAGAATTATTTCGAGTCGATTTGCGAAAAGATCACGGAAAAAAATCGCTTGGAAGAGTTGAAAGGGCCACACAGGCCCGCTAGCCGGGTGTCACGGGCCCACACTTGGGACCGTGTGGCACTCACTTGGATCGCGTTCAAGCAAGTCAGCCAAGAGTTATTTCGCTAATTCTGCATATAAGGGACATTGGTTAGATTCGGGTCAACGACTGAATAACCAATAGCAATTGCAAGCATGGTACGATAGCATAACCAAAATAGCACATAAATGCGGCAAGCAATCGCATAATCAAGGCATCACATTGAATAAGCACAACCACATAAAGAAAGGCACAGAATGAGTAGAAACCGAGCAAGCATTT
>CATIWF010058894.1:0-18713 GCA_949630135.1 Balakata baccata | reverse complement strand
GAGGACTACAAAAGCTTAACTCCTAAAAGTAAATGTTCTTTTCACTTTAGCTCGACAAGTGTAATTTTCTATTACTTGATTAGAGCAACATCATAGTATTTGTAAGTGGTCTTCCTTTTCAAAAACGCTATAGTACAATTTCCCAAAATGAGTTACATCCAATTTGCATAAATAAAGCTCTTTTCCTTTTGACCAATAATAATAATAATAATATTATGTATATAAATTTATTAATTATTATTTTCATATCAATAAATAATTAAATATATATTAGAATAATTAAATTAGTTTAGTAGATAATTCTACATTCGATAAAAATATACATTAATACCCAACTTTTGGTATATGTATTAATTTAGTACCCATTCTTTTATTTTTATTTATTTTAAGAGAAACACTATATGTTATAATATTTTTTGTTCTAACTAGCATAAAATATTTTCATTTAGGGATGACAACATGTACAGGTTTTGTGGATATTTACTCAATACAGACTCGTTAAAACCCTAATGGGTAATCCTATTAGGGTTTTGGAATAGGTACGGTAGAGATCATCAGGTATCCGCTATCCAATAAACCCAATTTTATATATATAAGATTTATTTTATTGTAATTTATTGAATTTAATGATATAATTAATTATTTTTTATATGTTGTTGAATTAAAAATGTAATGGAAACAGAAAATTTGAAATATAATTTTTCTATCATAATGTAGAATATTTAAATTTTATGGTTTTAATGTTATTTTTATACGATTTGATGAATTATTTTATTTTAAATGTGTTGAATTTTTATTTTGTTTGTTTTATTTGATTTTGTAGTAATTTATAATAGATTATTTGTATATTTTTATAAATTTTTAATTATTTATTTAGTTTGAATTTTATTTTATTTTAAATTTTTTAATGATAAATGAGTAATTAAACGAGTTCGGACAATTAAATAGGTAATACTAATCGAATTTGGGACGGGTATGAGTAAGTATATATATAATCGAATTCGGGTTTAGATAATATATTTTTTGCGGGTACCCTATCCGTTGCCATCTCTATCTATACTATATCCACCAATCTACTTGTTTTATTCAATTTGCATTAAAACTATAAATATTTTATGCTAATTGAGATAAATTGAGACAAAAAATATTAAAATAATTAGTATTTCTCTTATTTTAATACCAATCCTTTCAATTTTCATTTAAGAACAAAGAACCAAGCGGACCCCATAAAAATAGAAAATTTTATAAAAATGAAAAAAAATGGATAAACATTTATAAATGTTCTCTTTGAAAGTTTTTTTTGAAAAATATCACATAAATAAAGATTTTTTTTTAAAATACTACATATACAATTTTTTTTTTCAAAACTATAAAAAATCAAGATTTAGAGTAAAATTAATGAAAATTGAAATTACAAAAGTTTTATCAAATATTTATTTGAGATTTATTCAAGTTATACTTAGAATTTACCAAAAAATTAATAAAAATTGAAATTATATAAGATTTATTCAATATTTATTAAGATTTACTAAAGAATTACACAAAATTTATCTAAGATTTACCCAAAATTTACTATAAAATTAATAAAAATTGAATTTACAAAATGTTTATCAAAAATTTACTGAATATTTATTTAAGTTATATCAAATGTTTACAAGAAAATTAATAAAAGTTGAAATTACACAAAATTTATCAAAGATTTACTTAATGTTTACTCAAATTATACACAATATTTACAAGAAAATTAGTGAAAATTGAAGTTACGTAAAGTTGAAATTACATAAATTTTACTCAATATTTATTAAGGTTTACCAAAAAATTATCTAAAATAAATTAATAAAAATTGAATTTACAAAATGTTTATAAAAAATTTACTGAATATTTACTTAAGTTATATTAAATGTTTACAAGAAAATTAATAAAAGTTAAAATTATACAAGATTTATCAAAGATTTACTCAAATTATACCCAATATTTACAAGAAAATTAGTGAAAACTAAAGTTACATAAAGTTTACCAAGATTTACTCAAAAATTATTTGAGGTTTATCCGATATTTATTCAAGATTTATCCGAAATTTATCTAATTTTTATCTGAAGTTTATCCAATATTTACCAGATATTTATTAAAAAAATAATGAAAATTAAAATTACAAAAGATTTGTTCAAGCCTCATCGCAAGGTTTACCCGAAATTTATTTAAGATTTATCACAAAATTAATAAAAGTTGAAGTTATATAAAGTTTATCCAATATTTATCCAAAATTTATCCGAAATTTATCTAAAATTTACCATAAAATTAATGAAAATTGAAGTCACAAAAAGTTTATTAAAGATTTATTTAAGAATTATTAAAGTTATACCCTAAATTTATCCAATATTTATAAAAAAATTTATCAAATTGAAGTTACATAATATTTACTTAAAATTTATCAAGTGTTTATTTATGTAAATAATTTCAATGTTAATTAAATATAAATTTATATATATTTTTATAATTAAAATTTGTTTAAAATTTAATATTTAAAGAAAATAGGAAAAATAAAAGTATGCAACATGTAAATTTTCGGCTGATGTAGTTAATTGTCAGATCAATCGACATATCAGATGCCAGGTCATTCGCAACTGGCTATTCATCATTGCATTTACCCATTTACTCCTATGTAAAAAACCCTAAAATTAGAAATTAAGGGTAAAAAGTTGCTCTTGCTCCTCCTCTCCTCTCCTCTCCTCTCCTCGTCGAGTCAGTTACGACTTACGAGTAGGCGCTTCGACTCGCGGGTGGCGTAGAAGCTCGGCGGTGGTTCAGGTCTTCTCCAAACCCACCGCTTCCTAAAATTCAACTGACGTGAAGAAGCACCCTTTCGTCATTTTGGCCCAAACAGAAGCCTCAAAAAGCTTTCGTCCCTACGTTTCAATAATCCATTCAGCGATTTCAGGTGAAATTCTTAGTTTAATTCCATTCATTAGTAATTCTCATATTTTTTAGTTTTGATAATTGCATCCCTAATTTTCATTTTATCAATTTTGAAGGAAAATTGGCTTCGGTTGGATGTGCAGTAATAGCAATGCAGCGATATGAGGTAACTTTTTGTGCTTGCTCTTATATCTTAATGCGAACCAATTCCTGTGTTTGCTGTAATTTTTCCGATTATGGCTATGTTTTCCAGGTTTCTCGGTCCAGAACCATGAAGGCTAGTAAGGTTTAATTAATTATAAAATTGGTGGAATCCCCAAACTACCCGCTTCTGGAATCACGAAGCTCAGATCAAAATTAGAAAGAAGTTAGAGAGCCTGCAATCACAATACAAGTATAAAACAAACAACAATGGCGTCCTCAAAGGTAGTCTCGAGGCTATCGTCTCGGTTACAGCCTTTCACTTTCAAGCTCAATAAGAAGTCGCTTTCTCCCCAACTCTCTCCGCTCACGTCGACCTCTCCCTCTCACCTCTCTCTTTCTACAAGAAGCCTTTTCCGTTTCTCAAGGTGCGATTTTTACCTCTCTAGCTCTTAATTCCCTTCTGTATTTTTTCTTTAAATGGTGGAAGTTCGAATCCTCAACTTGCTAAGCTAGTAATGACATGTTGTCTAGATTTGTCATATCGCAATTTCCTTGAAATATCACAATTTTATTGATAGATTACCTGTGGAATTGAGTTGCGCGGGATCCATGATTCCATTGTACAGTGCCTTGGCTTCGGCAAGGTTAGTATCGAGCTTGTCCAGTGAGTCTGAGAGCTGGGCTTTAGTGCCTCAAGGTGTGTTTCTTCGATTCATTTGGTCTGTCTATGCGCTTTGTGAGTAAATTTTTTTTTTTCCTTTTATATTTCTCTAAGAACTAATTGCTTGATCATAAAGTTGTATAATTATTCTATGCACTTCCACTGTTTGTGTTCTGCTCGCGTAGAAAAGCGAATCTGCATGGATATTTATGCTACAATGTTTTGGTTACGAGGAATGTTCAGTCACAGTATCAATTTTTTAAATTCTTATTGCTCTTGTGGAAAGATATGCACAAAAGTCTGTTTCTTTAGTTAATTTTACTTCTTATTTTTGAAGCCGCGTGGTTCATGAGGCTGTGAATTGGCCATATTGATTTGAGGAAGAATAGGGATAGACAGAGTGCTTGATGAACAATATAAGTGCTGATCGTATTAAAGTTGGATGAAAATACGCATCATACAAAGTTCACATATAGATCAACATTCGTTGGGTTTTGATGCTTGATGAATCTTGGTTGTTGATTTAAATAGTTCTGCTTTTCTGGAAAATCTGAGTTTAGCTTTGCTGTATTGGTCTTTAGCTTCTGACGGGAACCATAATGTGAATAACCATTGACATGGCTACCAGCGTCCTGTAAATCAGTCACTACACTGTTGAAGTTTGGAAAAATTACTATTAACCTCCTTTGATTTGATATAATACGTTAGTACCCTATGATATTTGAAAAATGCACTATTTGTCCAATGTGGTTTGATATAATACTGTAGTAATCTTTTGAAGTTTGAAAATTATACTATTTACTTCTTAAAGTTTGATATATTACACTAATATCCCTTACAAGTTTAATTTGTATTAGTACTCATTTGAAGTTTGACATATTATACTAATATCTCCCTGAGCAAAAAAGAATATTTTTACAATTGTAAATGCTTTAAAATTTAACAGAAGGACTATAGTTTAACAAAAATAAAATAAAAGTGGAAAATAGAATATTTTTCAAACTTCAAGAGATATTAGTGTATTATATCAAATCACATGCGATAAATAATAACTTTCCCTTGAAATTTCTATTATTATTAATCTGAATGAGGTATAATTTTGAACTTGAATAATACTTGGTGTTATGATTCACAATTTTTATAGATGTCGACTATCGTCTTAAATGAATACGTTTTTCTATTTTTCAGGTGTCTCGATGCCTTTATGATAGTCTCTTCTGCAGCAGCTTTTGGTGAGGGGAATGTAGGATTTTTGTAGTTGTTCTGATTTCAAAACCAAAGGATTGAAGAATCATAGACTAGTTTGACCACAGCTGGGAATTAATTTCTTTTATTCCTGTTCACCGTTTGCATTTTATCTGTCTGTAGTCTATTCAGCATAGCAGGCTATGACTTTTGCAGGTGATAGTAACTTTTAGCCCTCTTCTTCCTCGCTCTTCATCTCTCACAGTACGAGAGGCAAACATGGAGAATTTCTTTTTTATTTGTTTTCAACTGCAGGTAATTTACCGGTTTAGAACATCTGTTTTGGTTTAAAATATGAACGTCATGTCTGTGTGGAGATCTTAACAGGCGAAAGCTGGCCAATTCATTCTTCAAACAGCAAGTGGCCCATATATCCACTCATCATTGGCATTCATTTCAGGATTAATGTTAATTCAATCTTGCCATGGAATACTATTTTCACTTTTCAGTCATTTTTCTTCCAGAAAACAGCAATAGAATTCGTTGAACTTAGCTTTGGTGGCGTCACAAGTAGGCTGACTAAGAGCATATTCAATCCAAAATACTGTTTTGGTGAAACTTTTACTCTAAGAAAGTGTTGCTGCAGTGAATTTATCTCTAATTCATTATTCTATATTGTATATTATTTATTTCCATTTTTTGCCCAAAAAAAGTACAATTAGTGTGGATGTGGTGTGTATTGTGGCAGGCACTATTTTTAACACAAAATGATTTTGGATTCAAAATGGAAGACTCAATACCATTTTTGCCCTATATAATTTTCATGCCAAAATGCAGTTGGAGATAACCTTAGTCAGTATGATGATATGTCGTTTTTATGAAGTCCAGATAAATGCATATTCAATAGAGATGGCAATTGGAAATAGAGATGGCAATTGGACCTATATATGCTGTCCTCTAACTTGGCCTTTCCCGGATGGAGCGGATTTTTTTATTATTTTTATATCTTGTCCCGATTTTGAATTTTTTTTTAGTAAAAATGGGGTGGGGATGATATATATATATATATATTAATTATTTATATTTTAATATAATTAGTAATTTTTAAAAATAATAAAATAAAAATATGATATTTATTTAAAGTAAAAATATTTTTTTATTTAAAAAAATATATAATTAACTAATTAATTAAAATGAAAAAAATATTTTTAATGTGAAAATAAAATAAAAAATTTTCTATTATTATTATTATGATTTTCTATTATTTTTTATTTTATTAGTCTATATTATATTTATTAGATATTAGAATTAATAATTATTATATATTATATATATAAGTATAGTTATATAATTCTAATTATTATATATTTTATTATTATTAATCAAGAATTTCTATCTAATCTATAAATTTTCTCCAGCAGATATGGAAACAGAGTATATTTTCCAAAAAAAACCTTGTCTCCTTGACATTCCTAATATTTAATTAAAAATGAAAGCAACGTGCATTTTTTGAAACTCTTACGATAAATTATTTCGTACATCTAATGAGCTGCGTAAATGTACTATCATATATTAAAAAATATTGATTTATCATTGGACCAAAAATGGGTTAATATGTATAAATTTGTTTTTCTTTGGGGTTTAGGAGACCATGCATATTCATAAACAAGAACATTTGCTGATATAACATATGTAGTATATTTTTTTTTCCCTTTCCTAAATAAAGCAACTTATCTCAAATTTAACGATTCAACCATAAAAATGGGGATGTTTTTCTCTCATTTTTATTTCTCATCCTTGATTACTTGAAGCCAGTTCCTAATCTATACCTGGCAGGCAAGCACTGGTTTTTTTTTTTACCCACTGGCATATCATTCTTAATCCTCGTGTCTAATTTCAATTGAATACACCCCAATTTTATTTTTATAATTCACTTTTATAATTTGAGCTTATCCTCAGCACTTGATTCATATACTAGAGACCCATAGGCCATATCAGAGTAGAGAGCTCCTCATCTGTCGGCCACATGGCCGCATTCACCTTCAAGTTCAACACCCTGCAGCAAAAGCACCTTCTCTCTGTCGCTCTCTGTAAGCACCCATCATCTCTCAATGCTTTCAATTTCCTCTGTTTATCTCCTTCTCTTATTCTCTCCCCTCCAAAGCACAAACCTTCCTTTGTATTTAGAGCACATGCTAGCAACATACACACCAAAAACCATGAAAAATCCATGGGATCCACGAATTTAGGAACTAAAAAGGAAAATGGCTTTGGGTTTTCTTCTATAAAGAGTGGTGGTAAAGGGGCAGGCAGACAATCTGCGAATAACCTTGTTAGCTTATTTGTTGAGGAAAAGACGGGAAAGACGCTTACCGAAGATAGAAATACAAGAGAAGATCGAGGTTTTAGAACAACAAAAGATACGGGCTCTGAAAGTTCCTCCTCAAGGTATAAAAATTGGAATAAAGAGATTAGATCTTCAAATGCCATGGATATTCAAGTGGTTAATAGTAAAATGGAGAAAAAAACCAAAACAGGTGGTGATAATCATGTGAAAGAGGAGAAAATTCCAAAAGGTTCCAAAAGAAACAAAGTTGATTCACCAGAAGTGCAATTTCGACTTGGGTTGGATATGTGCTGCAAGAAAGGAGATGTAATGGGTGCGATTCAATTATATGATTTAGCCAGGAGCGAAGGAATGAAGCTGGGGCAATATCAATATGCTGTGCTTTTGTATCTTTGTTCCTCTGCTGCTACAGGTACTGTTCAACCAGCCAAAAGTGGGAGTGGTGGTCGAACTTTGAATTCAATAGAAGTGTCCAATGAAGTATCTTGTGCAAGTGTGATGGAGTTCAATGAATTAAGAAACAAGAGTAATAAAAACACTAGTTCTACCGAATCATACTCTAGATTTCCTAACAAGGGGCATCAACTAATTGATGCCGGTAGTAATCATGGTAAAGGAAAAAATGTTGACAGCAAGGCAAACTCTCAACTATTGGACCAACTAAGTTCTCCTAGAAATGGTAATGACAGTGAAAACCACGATGATCATGAAATTCAGGTGAGTGAGGATATAAAAAAGTATGCTTTGGAGAGAGGATTTGAGATCTATGAGCAGATGTGTATGGATGAGATCCCAATGAATGAACCAATCTTGACAGCTGTGGCTAGGATGGCAATGTCCATGAATAATGGTGATTTGGCCTTTGATATGGTGAAGAAAATGAGGTCATTAGGATTAAATCCTAAGTTGCGTTCCTACGGTCCTGCACTATCTGTTTTTTGCAATAATGGAGATGTTGCTAAAGCATTTGCAGTAGAAGAGCACATGTTGGAGCACGGTGTCTGTCCAGAAGAGCCGGAGCTGGAGGCACTCTTAAGAGTAAGTGTGGAAGCCGGTAAAGGTGACAAAGTTTACTATTTGTTGCATAAATTGAGAATTAGTGTGAGAAGGGTCTCACCCTCTACTGCTGGCATTATTATTAGATGGTTTAAGGGCAAGGCTGCTTCAAGAGTAGGGAAAACAAAATGGGATAATAGAGTTATTAAAGAGGCAATCGAAAATGGGGGTGGAGGATGGCATGGACAGGGCTGGCTGGGTAAAGGAAAGTGGAGCATTTCATGCACATCCGTCGGAGTTGATGCAATTTGTAAATCTTGTGGGGAAAAACTGGCTACCATTGACCTTGATCCTGAAGAGACGGAGAATTTTGCTGAATCAGTTGCTTCCATTGCCATAAAGAGAGATAAAGATTCCAGCTTTCAAAAGTTTCAAGTATGAAAAAATCATTAATACTGGATACTGCTCATATATTTTACTGTAATTTATGAATAGGAATGAAAAAATTTTCTTTCTTTGCAGAAATGGCTCAACTATTACGGATCTTTTGAAGCAGTCATAGATGGAGCAAATGTAGGTCTTATCAGCCAGAATAGATTCATTCCATCCAAGGTACATCATATGATGGCTTAAACAAACAAGATGTCGATGAAGTTATACAAGTGTTTCCTTCTTTCCTCTATTGTGGATAGGCTTTCTGGTTTCTTATGTGGCAGACTTTGTAGATCAATGCTATTGCTAATGGATTTCGCCAGAAGCTCCCTTCAAAAAAATGGCCACTTATTGTTTTGCACAACAAGCGTGTCACTGGACCCAAGATGAAGGAACCCGTAAATAAGGCATTGATTGAGAAGTGGAAAAATGCTGATTCGCTTTATGCAACTCCTACAGGATCGAATGATGATTGGTGAGAATTTTATTTGTAGATAATACATTTACCGAGGCAAACTTACATATTTACATCAGCTTTTAAAATTTTTTTTTTTTGTTCTCTTCGAGTAAATTATTGAATTGATGCATAGAATATGAAGTACCATAAAGGCGGTAACCCGTACCCGTACTTCAGGTATTGGTTGTATGCAGCTATAAAGTTCAAGTGCTTAATCGTGACCAATGATGAGATGAGAGACCATACATTTCAACTTCTAGGAAATGGCTTTTTCCCTAAATGGAAAGAAAGGCATCAAGTGAGTAACACGCCTGAGGAATCAAAATTTAAGTACCCTTTTCACTTCACAGCCAGAATATTAATCTTGCATAATCAATGCCTGCTTCAAAATTTGGCTTTTATAAGTAGTTTAAATCAATGCTGCTTATTGGAGACTGATATGTATATTCTTCATCTTAAAAAGTGTCTATCTCTTCATGATGCAAGGTACGTTTCAATTTTACGGATGCTGGCCCAGTTTTTTGCATGCCTCCTTGTTTTTCTGTTGTAATTCAGGTGAGAACTGACTGGCATAGTATCACTGATATGAATTACAATAAGGATGAGAACTAGTTTCATTTTGTGTGTGCTCTAACACTCAACAGGAATCAGAGAAAGGTCACTGGCATATTCCAATTGCAACAGACCAAGATTATGAACCAGAAAGAGAATGGTTATGCATCACACGTGCTAAATCATTGGTGGCAAGGAAAGATTCCACCAGGCTTGAAGGTAATCTTTAAGTGGATCAATTGATAGTTCTTTTAATCCAGAATTTTGGGCTGGAAACATGAGCCTTTTGAGCCATTGATAATTATAATTCACTAAGTACATGTTTGGCTATTCTCATTGAAAAGAAAGCATTTTATGTACCATTCGGTTATACCAAGATCATTATAGACGAAGTTAAGTACTTCACTATAGTTTCTTTTAATTTAATTTCAGTGGTTAAACTCATTTAGCCTATAGATGTGACGGATATTTTAACCGAGATTTTCCTTGCTGCAAAATAACAAACGACCTTTGAAAAATGTAGCATTGGCATGTGCTTATTCTTATACTCTATCAATAAGGCACGCATTTTAAAGTTTTGGTTAGTTTTGGCTCTTTTACGGGTCATTTGCATAACCGTGAGCTGTGAGTAACAATTATCCATCTCCTGATGCTTTGCACTATGAAAAATGTGATGATTTTCTTTTTCCAGCTAAATTACTATTACTGTTTCATTTGTTATTCCATTTCCTACCTTTTGGTAGCCTTAATACTTGGAGCAAACTTAAATTTTATATCGATTAGAAAGAATTTATTGACATTCTGAGTGCACCTTCTGGTAAATAGATTCACAATCTGTTGAGCATAGTAATGGGTAAGCTAGGTTGACTACAAAAACCAAGTGAATGAAAAGCAAGAAATGTCAAAACATGGCAACCATGAAGAATTGCAAAACTCGCCTCAAGAAGTATACAAGAATCTTAGAAATATTCTTTCGGCATCTGGATTCATGGATCATCACTCGGTTTTATCACAAATTGAGGCAGTAGAGAAGCTTGGTAACTGTGTAATTGACTCAGATATGAAGTTGAGTTGAACAACCACCTGGAAAGTAGACGTGGAAACAGAATATCGTTGAACAATTGGAAGCACATGTAAATTGTCATATTGCAGAAAATCATTCAGTTTCACCAAGTCTCTTAACAATTGAAGGTTGACCATCGATCTCGAGTATTCATACTTCATCAACCATCATTTCAGTAATTTCACATTTTCCTATCTATAATACATTTGCCTGTAATTCTTTCCTACAGTTTGAAATGTGTTCTATTTCTGGTTGAGCATCATACGGCTGAGGCACTTGCAGAAGTCGTTAGGAGCGCACAATTAACAGTAAATGCTCATTGTCATGTACATATTGTTTTAAAAGAGATTTTTGGTAGGCTTAATTACCTAAAAAAAAAAAAAAATACAAACTTTGGGGTAATGAACAATTTTAACACATGCTATCAAAGTTTGCATAAGAATACGTAATCAGCGTTTGTTTTAGTATAAATAGCTTCCGGTCAGAAAACCGGAGATTTGTCCGGAATTTCCTTTTTTTATTTATTTATTTATTAAAAATAAAGATGATTCAGCAGTCATGGGGTTACTTTATAATTTGAAGAAAATTTAAGGACTAAATGTGAAAAAGAAAAAGAAACCTATCTTCTCTCTCCCTCACCCCGTTTCACTTAAGTTTCTGATCTTCGTCCACCGGCCTCCATTCTTCATTCAGTACCAACAGGGAACCCTAACTTGCGAAATCCGGGACCTTGCCATCTCACCTTTCTACGCGTCGCTACGGTCACTGGCGGCGTTGCTGAGAATCTTGCTTCGGATTATCGACATCGAGGAGGTGGAGGAAAGGGTAAAACGGGAAATTTTACCTGCCAGTGGTTGTAGGTGTGGATGGAATTGGTGTTGGGATATATATCGGTGTTTTTACTCCAATCTAAACTATTTCTCATTCGATCGAAGAGAGAAGAAACAGAGGATCTTGTTGTTTGTGCTAGATCCTCCCATACTACTATTTTCTCCCTCACTCTGTACATACTCGAAGGAGAGAAAATTGAAAATAACAATGTCTGGGTTCAAACAATCATTTACCACACCTGCAAAGGTTTTTTCTTTCCAAGATTTGTATATTCACACTCTTATATTCTAATTTATAAGTCAATTTGTTTTTCTTTTTCCCCTTTTTCTTCTATCAGTCCCTGCGTCGTTTGCATTTTTTCATAAATTTAGGGGATTGAGTTCTTATTTTGTTCTTTGGGTGATTTAAGTTTGGAGGTTGTTAGTAATGGCAGCTTTGTGGGTTGTTGTGCAATGGCTCAGTAGGAGCTTCTTCATCAGATATGATATTGCTTGATTTCCCCCTTTTTTTTTCCAAGGGCTACGAAGAAGAAGAAGAAGATGATGATTAAGTTCCCAGAAGTGGAAGAACCAATGACATTTTGATTGATTTTTTTTTAAATTTAGTCCTTAAATTTTCTCTAAATTATAAATTAACCCCGATGAGTGCTGACTTATCATTACGTTTAATAAAACAAGAAATTCCGGCTGCCACGTAGGATAAGTCCGCCGGTTTTCTGACCAAAAGCTATGTTCAAACAAATGTCATGTAGGTATTCTTATGCAAACTTAGATACTATGTGTTAAAATTGCTCATGGTCCCAAGGTTTTGTTTTTTTTGGTAATTAAGCTTTTTTGGTAGCATGGTTGTGCGTTGAACGATCACTGACTCTCTGATTGATTGATGAAAAAAAAAAATTTTAAAAATAAAAAGAAAGATAAAATTATTTTTTTCTCTTTATCAATCAATTAGGAGTTGAGTATTAAAAAGTGGGGAGAATGTACTAGGAATTCTTCTTCAAATATTTCACTGCAATTATCATTTGTGCTTATATTACAATAATGTTTGCCATAATGCAACTTTCTTGTGATTTTCATCGTTCGAAAGTTACTTTGCCTGATAAAATTTCAGGGCTTGGTTTAGTCATCATGATAAACAATTAAAAAGGGTAAAATAGAAAAGGACAAATCTTGAGATGAGTTCGCTAATGACAAAAGCACCGCCCATGTCTCTGTAGCCAAATGTAGATTAAGTGACATTAATTTAATTATTTTATTTTTATATCAACAATAAAAATAAAATAATTAAATATGTGTTATTATATGATTGAATTAGTTTGATCTAGTTTAATTAAAATTTTTTTTATATTTATATCCATTGTTTTAGGAAAACTGCAGCGGGTTGCGCCCCTCAACCGAATTTTTCTTTCATTGAGTCCTTAAATCTAATTTTTGTTTAATTAGTGCAATACAGACTTTGATGTCAAATAAGCGAATTGAAATTAGATGTTCATATGCTCAATGTAGATCCCAAAATAGTTAAAGAGGGGGTGAATTGAAGCTTTAAATAATTTATGACTTTCATAAAATGATCTATATTTTTCAGAATATGCTAATAGTATGTTAATTCTGGACAGAAAATATTCAGAAAGATAATTTAAATTTTTTTTTCACAAAACCAAAGTTTATGACTAGAAATGTTAATCAATTTCTAAAATTAGTTTTTATCAAATAAATCACTTCTTTTATTTGCAAAAAAAATTTCAACCAAATTGAAGCGTAAAATGGTTTTTGGAAAAATACTTTTAAACATATTTTTCACATTAAAATCAAATTTAAAATGTTTTCAACAAATAAGAATATTAACTTGAGAATAGAAGAAGAGAAAATAGTTCGACACATTTGATTTATAATAGTTTGGTTCATATGCTTACATTTTCTCCTCAAGACACAATCTTGAGAGTTTTCTTTTCACTAATAATTCTTTTCAAAAGCAAAAATCAAATCAATTACAGCCCTAGACTTTATAGTCAATGCTTTCAAAATCAAACTCAAGTTTTTATAAAGTAAAACTTGAAAACATTTAAATAACTTTTATACCTAATGTGCTAAGCAACCCAACAACAAGTTTTCAACGCAAAGTTGCAAACTATGATAAAAATAATTCACTCTCAAACAAAAACACGAATTTTATAAATAAAACTAGAGCCAAGATGAATGATATTTAAGAATGAAACTCAATATGGAAGGAAAATAATTTTAGGGTGTAGAAACTTTTCTCTTGTGAAATTTTTAATTTTCCAACCGCTAAAATATTCTTTTAACATGTATATATAGTTCTGAAGTGAAAAATTAGCCTGTAGAAATAAATTTTTGTTTTTCAAAGAATTAGCCGTTATTTTGTTTTGTAGTGAAAAAACTGTTAGATATTCAATTAGAATACCATTATAATATCCGATTAAAATACTCATTAGAAAGCAACTTTTATGACTAGTGAAAAAATATTTTATCTTTAAGATTTTTATACGTTTGAGCTTCACTTTTAGACACAAATCATATTGATTTTACATTTATATCATAATATATCTTTTTGTTGTATATGTGTCTTTCTTGAAAATATACATTTCACTTTCAATTTGGTGAACATCAAAATATGAAATTAGAACAATTATATAACAAATTCTAACACTTAAATTGTGATTTTATAATTATCAAAATTTGGAATACAAAGATTTTAGTCTTTGAGCCAACACTCAATTATTGAACAAAAATTCAGTTAAATGACTCAATTTGTCCATTATTTTATAGAGATGCTGAAGCTCGGTTGATTTTCATTATCTCTGAATGGAATCTATCTCATGAATAAACACTGAATCATCCTGTCAGTCAGTGACTTCAACTTTTTTCAAAGAAACTGTAAAAGATAAAAAGAAAGAAACAATAGTTCACGGGGCTGCAGTTTTATTTTGTCATCTTTTGGAACCATAAAGAATCTCTCTTTAATGGTTTTTTCGTCTGTGCCGCTTCATTATCATTATGGGATTATTAATTCACGAGCCTCCACTCCAGTTCTCATATACTCATCTTTTGTCTCTCCAACTCATCAATTGACGAGCCCACATTATCTTTGGTTTTTGCTCCTCTGCTTTCATCTTTCAAAATTTTCTTCTTCAGCCAACAGAGACGGAGGAATATGGAGAATTCCAAACCTTCTTCGATGGAAAACTCAGGAAATGAATCTAAAAACATTACGCGTTTCGACAAGTCCCTTCAAGTTATTCTCGTCACCCTTGATTTTCTCTTACTTCTTTTTCTTTGAATTATATACTGAATGTGTTGCAGTCACTGATCCATTTCATCTACATGTTACTTCTTCTGGCTTTACAGGAACTTAGAGACTTGCGTTCCCAGCTGCATTACGCAGCAGATTACTGTGAAGCAACGTTCTTGAATTCCAAAGAGAAGAAAATGTAAGTCTAATTGTGGTGTTTGAACTCGTAACCTCTCAGTTCTTGCTTAAAATCCAGAACTTATAACCTCGTAGTGCCGGAGACAGAACTACAAACCCAACAGTAGTACTAAAATTCGAACCTACGACTTCACAGTTCTAGAGACAAATCTGTCACAGATGGTAGGATTCATTTCGACTAACAAATTTCATAGCTGCATTTTGCAGGGCAGTGGAAAACACGAAGGAATACATATGCAGAGCCGTAGTAGCTGTGGTTGATCATCTTGGATGCGTTTCTACTAATCTTAATGATACCATTTCCGAGACCAATCAATTTTCTGAGGCCGAACTTAGAATTAATAGCCTAAAACAAGTTAGTATTTTCTATCTTTCACCCTCTTTAATTATGATATAAATAACTGACTAAAACTGTCCCTTCACTTGCTGGATGCATAATTTTCTTACAGAGACTTCTTTCTTGTGAACAATATGCTCATAAGCTTGCTTTAAATAGAGTAAGATGGAGTGCAAATTTGCCAAAATTTCACCGCCGTTACCTGTCTACACGTAAGTACTCCATTCATCATAGTTTTTATTTTTCAATTTTGGTTTGAAAAAATGAAAATAGAACCCATTATAATTAGACTCGTAAGTTGATTTTGGAGCAAACTGATAGTTGGACTTGCAATCACTGACGAAGCTATATTCTTTTGAGAATGGATAATTTCACCTCTTAATTTTTGATCTGTAAATTTTTAGCATCTGTTGGGATTTACTCCCGTCGAAAGATATTAAAAGTCAAGTATAACGTCTTTGGCTCGGCCACTTGTTGGAATGCTAAATCCAAATTTTCTTTTATTCATATTTGTTGACCAGAAATCACAAGTTCTGCCAAAGTGGATGAAGATGTAAGGTTAGCCTCCATTCATTTCATGAACTTTTTTCTTTAGAATTAATGTATAAATCAAAACAATATCAAGCAACATGAAATCAATTCAACACTGTGCAGGGACCCAAATTCTCCAGCATCAGTAAAAATCATAGCTAAAAATGGATTTGAAGCAGAAGATTTGCCACTTTTCTTGTACACATACCCTCAGAAATCATCCTTGCCTCCAGAATTTTCCAAACATGACTCTACTTCTCCTTTAGGTATCATACATTCACCCTCTATTAATCTCTAGATAATTGCTTATTAAATCAGCCTAATTAATTAATTAATATCTTAATGTGTACAGTACTGCCTGTTCCTGATGGCCTCTCCATTCTCTCCAAAGGTTCAAATCCCACTTTTCACTTTCAGGTAAGTCGTCAAAATATAAAGGGAAAATTAGTGTAGTTTGAATAATATATTAAAACGTAATTTGACATAATATATTAATACTCTTAAAATTTAAAAATTATATTATTTACTCTCTAAAATTTTGACATATTGCACTGTACAGATTTGATTTACAGTACTTGTATTTCTGCAAGTTTGATTTATTGCATTAATACCCTCTGAGCTAAATAAAATATTATTTTTTATTAGTATATTATGTTAAATTATATGGTTAAATAATATAATTTTCAAATTTTAGTGGTACTAATGTATTATATCAAACTATATGAGTCAAATCATATAATTTTTAAATTTTAAGATACTAGTTTATTATGTCAATAATAAATAATAATGTTTCCAAATATAAATTATCTTCTCTTTATATATTAAGAATGTTGAGTTAATCAAGGGTAGCTCTTGAGTTTGAATCGCTAAACCACTGTCCATCAATATTAGTAGTAGTTTATTTCTTTTATGATGGGTGCAAACTACTCATGTTATATAGTTTATGGCTCATTAGGTCTCTCAATGAAGAAAACAATATTGAGAAAGTATTTATATAATTTAATTTAGTAGTTAATGTAATTAAATTATTTGGGTTTTGTTGCAGCAAATATCTGAGAAGCATGGACGTTACAACTTATTCAGAAAATCAGTAAGCAGCCATGATATCATATCGCTCATCCGGCGAATCAAACGAACAACATAAATTATATATTTCGACAATTCTGTATATTTTCTTTTGCTTATTTGGAAATATTTTATTAGTTTCTTTCTATCTACTTAAATAACCATGAGGCGATATAAATGTTACTCTCTCCTTCTTATTATAAAAATAGATTTATTATTTATTTTTAATATTAGTTAACGGATTTTAATTCATTTTTTTTTAAATTATTAATAAAAAATTATTGTCAAGTTTCATACTAAATGAGATATGTACTTTTTCCATTTTAAATAAATTTTATTATTCAAAATGGAAAAAGTACATATCTCGTTTAGTATCAAACTTGGCAATTTTGTCTTACATTTTTCGTGAATCTCAATTTTATTTTAAAGTTAGATATCAAAATTATAGTATTAAAGAAAAAAAAAATAAAGCTGAAGATCAAGAAGGGTAAAAATGTAAATAAATAAAGGGCTTTGGACACAAACATCGTAAATGGTGAATTACATTCTATCTTTATCGCTCAATTTAAGAAATTCGATACGCAACGTTTCAGTGTTTATGTTTTCCACTTTCATAATTCCAGCGTGTTTCCGTGCCCACATGTGATTTGTGATCAAAAGAGTTATGTTACAATGAGATAGGGTCTATGATAGATATCTTAAGTCCCACTTTGTATGGACTATGTAATATTTCTTTTGTATTAGACATCTAATTTCAGGCATTTCTTTATTTTTATTTTTCAACCTAATTTTTTTATTTTTCATAAATAAATTCATTGCACACAAAAAAAAACCAATAGAGGAGAAAATAATAATAAAAGAAATAAAAATAATTAAAAGAGGTGAAGGATATCATTTTTATAATAAAAAATAAAAATAATAATGTAAAAAAACTAAATAGATTATTTCATTTGCAATTTCGTTAACAATTGCTAGTTTGGGCTTTTTTGTTGGTTACTTCTGCTTGTTGAATTTAATTTGATATCAATGTATTAAAAAACAACTGGTTGCATAATATAGAGATATGTTATCTATACATTATATTCATATTTAATACAGAATATGTTAATTGTATTTAGAATAATTGTATTTAGAATAATGTCTGATATATGCATTGACTAATGTAAATATTATATGTATATTATATGACTATTACAATTAAAATATATAAAAATTAATTTTGGATTCAGAGTGTTGAAAAATTTTGGACTGGACAATTTGAGTTTAGGAAATTACAGTTTGAGGGCTGATTAGAAGACGAAAAATTGTGCATCAAGGCTGCCCTCTCCGGTTTTACTATTTTTTGGCTTACTCTTACAATTTTGATACCGAAAATTGACTCAAATGGTCAAATAATATTAGACTTGACAGTTTTAGCTTCGAGAATCACTGTTTAAAAGTTGATTGGGAACAATTATTTCACTCCATGTACATATAACCTATATATAACTAACATATAATATTTTTCTGTGGAGATAAATTTAAACTATAGCATATGTTATAATTTGATTATACGTGTACTATATATATATTATGTACTGATAGATATAGCTCATATATAGGCAACATATAAAGTAAATATTTATTAGTTTATTAATAAATGTTCAGATTTATTTTGTTTCTTTGTCTATTCAATTTAATAGATTTTTTTTGTTTCAATTTATAGGTATGAATCAATTAAATTATTTTTGAAAAAAATTCAAAATGTGA
>CATIWF010058888.1:0-48202 GCA_949630135.1 Balakata baccata | reverse complement strand
TCTTTGATTTAATGACTTTGCTGGTCATATGGAGTATCTTTTGTGTACTTTTTCTCTTTGGAAGGGGAACCTGAATTGTAATGGAATTAATATGCTCAATACATCTCCTTTCAGCTATGGTGTTTTAGCTTATTTCTTCTTTTTCTCCTCTATTTTTAGAGAAGCATTAAACATTTTGATGTGACCTTCAATCGTATAAGAAAGATAAGTTCTTGCTTTTGACAATATCAATCGTGGACTTGTATTTACCTGACACCATTGATTTGGTCATTATCAAATAATGACATTGCACTTAAATATGCATTGCAGATCATACAAAATTATAAAAAATATCTCAAGTTGGCCAAAGTAGAAGGTAGAAACTTAACAAAAACTTGGGATACATCAATGGCAGATAGAAAAAATACTATTAAATTATGATGTTATTATCAAATACTGGCATGTGATAATTAATTGGTCATTAGTTAGGCATAATCTATGATAATGTGTTCAATAATTCATTTGTCTTTGTCTTGGTATTCCTAATTATACAAGTAAATGTAAAACTCTTATCTGTTTCCCATCCAAATTGCATTTTAATAATCGAATTAAAAAAAAATCAATTGTATCCTTGGTGAGCAAAAATAGTGACAGCCATAGTAAGAAATGTCTGGAATTTTCCTCTGTCTTTAACTCCCGCCATAGACGGCAGAAAATGCTTGATAGATGGATAGGCCATGGCAGTTCATTGTTCATTTGCTCTTCTATGATACTAGAGCATGAGACAAAATAGGATATAAAGTAGCACTAGTGGTTCTAGATATAAATAATTAATAGAATATAACTAATAAACTTTTAATTTAGTGATATTGATCGAACGGACAGAAATCGACCCTTGTAAATTAAAAAAAAGATGAAAAGTTCTATTAAACTAATTAAACATATTATACAGGATAGGAGAAATTCTTATGTTATATTTGCTTCAATAAATAAAAATAAAATAATTAAATGTATATTTATATATGATTGGATTTATCGATAGACAACATAATAGACTAAATGAAATCTACCTAAAAATTTCTTCCAGAATAGATCAACATCTTTTGCGCAGCCCTGTTGTCTTTTTTTTTTTTTTCCTCTTTTTGTGAAAGAACAGTAATGGGGCTGCAGATTACTGAGCAAAATTGTGGGAACTGATATTTGTTAATTTTGATTATTCATACTCTGATGTAACTTAATGTAATCAATTTAACTGTATTACTGCTGATTATTCAAGGAAAAGCACAAACACGTTCATTCACTGTAAACAGTTGTTCCGTCTTACAATCCAACAAGTTTTATGATGTCGAAAACATTTATGATGAAAGTAACATGACGCTGTGACTTCTAATGCCTCTCCAAGTTTCCAAAGATGTTTGGCAGAATTCGAGTTTCAGGTGAGATAGTTGAGGAATGTAGCAGCAGTGGCGATCGCTCCTCCAGTGATGGCATCCGTGACAATCTTGTCTTTACTCTTGTTACTTGCAGCAGATATCAGAGCTCCAGTCAATGCACCGCCGAGCATAGCATTTTTCTGCAAATTATGAAGGGAATCACAATAGCAGATGCAAAGTATACTGCTGTAATGCTGATATCAAATTGCAATCTTCAGCTAAACAAGCCCTTAACATAACAATGCCTCATAAATTGAACAGAAAAAGATCAATGCTAGTAATCATAAATTGCTAGGCAATGACATAACCAATCATCACAAAGCATACCCAGTCTCGGGTGCCTCGAATCCTTTCCATGCCATATTCCATTCCCACATACACTCCAGCAACAGTTCCTGTAATAAGCACAACGAATCAAATTTGAGGAATTCTTGCATAGACTCAGTCTAAGTAGACCAAGCCAATGAGAGAGTGTTATATATGTTATTTTGCCTTCCTGACACCCTCTTGTTGATTTGGTTTATGTGGGGTTGAGCAAGTGATTACAGGAAAATTTATCCAGACAAGCATAATTTTAGGTAAATTACAGTTAACTAGTTAAAATACTCGCATATACTGAGTTTATATAGATCAAACTAATAAAAGAGTATCATGACACTGTCTTATTGAGTGAGTCGAGCACACTCTGGTAAACTCGGCCTATGCAAGAATTTCTCTTCATTAATGAAAAATAAGCTTACCCCAATAAGCACCTTCTTTGCACATCTTTTTCAGCTGCAACAAAACATTATTTTCAGTATTTCAACTTCAAATAAAACTATCAAAATTATCATGTTAGAAAATCAAACTCACTGTATGTTCAAGATTTCTAGAACCAAAGTTGCCTGCGAAGACAAAAACGACGTAGTAAAAACAAATTTTTACATCATATGATTTTCTGATTAAAATAAATTTCATGCAAGTTAATAAAAACCTCGTTTAACAACATAATATGCATCCTCTGCAAGTACTCTAGCAGCTCCAACCTGCAAAAATTAACAAAGAAAAAAGAACAAATCGGCATCATTTTGATTCAAGAGAAATTTAAAGAAAGAATGAAAAAGAAGAGAATACAGTGCCAATCTTCAAGAAACCATCGACTGTAAGATTGAGGAAAGGATTTCCCATATCGATTGCCACATCAAGCTTTGGAGTTGATAAAGAACCAGCAAACCTGCTATGTGGCATCTTTTCTTTCTTTATTTTTTTCAATCTCTCTCTTTCTGCCTATGAATCTCTCTTTATTTTCTTCTCTCTTTTGTTTTTTAATATATATATATATATTTAAAATTTTTTTAGATTATATATGATAATTAAAATGGCATCTTATTTTATTGAAATTCGCAAACAACTGTGTATGCATTATTAGCAATGGCAATCGGCGGTGGTTGAGGAAGTGGGACTTAGTTTCATTATACATGTGATCAAATTTACACCACATCTTGGCTCTTTTTCATTTGTCCAACTCAGTACTCATCAATGAAAAGATTTCAACGGCTCAAATTTCTCTCTTAATTTCTTAATATGATTAATTTTAAGTCAAATTAACATTGAGTTTTTAATTTTATGATCATTTCATTAGTCTCTCCGTTAGAAAAAAAAAAAAAAAGACTCACTTTCCAATTTTGATAGTACGAAATTATAAATTATTTATTTTTTAAAAATATAGTTATTTATTCAATTACAAATAACCCTTATTTATATATATTCTTATTAAGTATATATAAATATCGATTTATTTTTTTAAAATTTTTGCTTTAAATAATTTTTGAAATTGATTGATATTTATCAAAGTATCAATTTCAGTCTTATATTAAAAAGATCAAATAATTATTTTTAAAATAATAATAAAGTGAGTATATTTTTGGAAAATTTCAAATAAAAATTGTTAATTTAATTAAATTAATTAATTTTTTTAATATGTATAAAAATAGATCTAGATATATATTTTTCAGAGAGAAGAAGTATATTGTACCGTTCAAACACTGCATTTTTCATTATGAAATTCGATTGGGACCATAATTTTATGCAAATCAAAGAAAAGAATATAAAATCACACAATATTAAAAATTACATGATACTACTTTTGTTCTATTTTAATGATCACTTTAAAGAAAATGTAAAATTTTATTTATTTTTATACATTTAATAAAATTTAAATATCTTTTCCAATTTTACTGTTAATGTTATATAGAATTCTAAAATCATTTATTGTAGGTTTAGAATAAATAACTATGCACCTTATCTTTTTACAATTTTGAGTCTTTCAAAACTAAAGGTAATTTAGTTTTAATTACTCATTTTTCTTCAAAATTCAAGACTAATTAATAAATTTTTAATTATAGTAAAATTACCAAAAGTGATAGTTAAAATTGAATGGAGTGAGTATATTATGAAAAATTAATTATAAAACAAATTAATCATCTAAAAGATTTCATTCTACGTTCATTAAGCCATTTGTTCCTTGAAATTATGACTTGCATGTGATTTGTATTTTACTTTACTAAAGAAATCAGAACTTCAGTTTTGATTTCAAATTTTTTTTTAATATGATCTCTAATTTATATATACGTTTATCTACTATCACACTATGGTGATGCCATTATGGGTTCAAGAGGTAATTCATAGTTATGAAACTAAGAAGATAAGAACAAGTGACTTAACGAGATGTTTTAATTTCAAACTCTAAATATGTATATATTTTAAAATTCTAAGGGAGTATTTTATCATTATTCGGAGTCATATTCGATACGCTTTGAAATAGTAAAATTATTTCCAATAGTAGATTAAAAAAAAAAGTTCTTAAGTTTCTTTAATAGCTCATTTTAAGGATGATTTCATGCTTATCCTCTCTAAACTATTCCAACTCTTTAACATGTCGAGAACTGCTCTCTGCCAAACGAGATGGGTCGACACGGGTTTTAGCTTGATTCTTAAGCTGAGTTGCCACCTAAACCCAACACATAATTTTTAATTTTAGCCTTGGATGAGATAGCTTGAATATCTTCTAGTATGAGAGAGTGTTTTACCGTATTTGAGTTCATACTCCATATAAACATTATTAGTTTTAATATATGGTCTTAATCGCCTTGCTGGACATATATAAAATACAATCATACTCGGTTTTCGGCTTCAATTTGACGCTAACTAAACTGATTGGATTAGTTCCTTAAAGCCTATATATTCATACACATCAACAGTTTCTTCTCATTTCTGCACCTTTGCACTTGAATAACACAGCACAAGTTCAAACAAGCTGTGTCTTAATTAACAATTCCTTATGGAGACTGACCCATCTCCTATGGACATTGACATTAATAACAGAATGGAATTTGGCATGCGAATGGTTAGACAGTGCATTCTGAAGGAAATCAAGAATGGCTGCGACAGGAATTTGGTATTGTCTCCTTTATCATTACATGCTATTTTGAATTTGTTGGCTTCTGGTTCAAAGGGGCTTACTTTACAGCAGTTGTTAAGCTTTGTTGAATCACAAAGTATTAGCGACCTGAATGCTCAGTCTTCCCAGTTTTTGGATGTCGCAACCAGTGGCCAAGATGATCGAGGACCCATCATATCTTTCGTAAATGGCATTTGGGTGGATCATCGTTTCTCTATGAAGCATTTTTTCAAAGAGTTAGCTGAAGATGTATACAAGGCCAGAGCTGAAAGTGTTGACTTTGTTAACCAGGTTCGTCTCTTTTCTCCATTGTATTGTTTCATGAGAACATTAACACAAAGCAAAATTACAATCTTTCAATTATTTTTCTGATGCAGGCTGAGCAAGTGAGGGATGAAATCAATTCTTGGGCGAGAAAAGCATCCAAAGGGCTCATTCATCAGCTTCTTCCTAGTGGTTTTTTTAAGGACGATACAATATTTGCACTTGCAAATGCACTCTGCTTCAAAGGGGCATGGCTTCATAAATTTGATCCCTTCAGAACCAGTACAGAAGACTTTCATCTCCTTAATGGAAAAACTGTCAGAGTTCCCTTCATGAAGAGCTTCAGCAATCAACACTTCTATGGATCATTTGAAGGCTTTAAGCTACTCAAAATGCAATACAGAAATAGCCAAGACAGTAAGCGGTACTCCATGTATATCTTTCTTCCTGATAAGATTGATGGGCTTCAAGAACTGACAGAAAAATGGGAATCTGATTCTAGTTTTTTACATGAAAATTGGGAGCTTAAACGGGTGAAACTTGATAAATTGTGGGTTCCAAAATTGAAGTTTGAATATGAATTAAATGCTGGGGAAACCATGATTGAATTGGGACTGGATTTGCCATTTGGAATGAATGCAGAGATTACAGAGATTGTTGATACTTCAAATGCTTTTGTTTCGATTGCGATTCACAAGTCTTGTATAGAAGTAAACGAGGAAGGCACAGTCGCAGCAGCAATCAGTCTAGTGAGTTGTGAACCTCAATCAATGGCACCTCCTCAACCAAGTTTTGTTGCTGATCATCCTTTCATGTTCATGATTAAGGAAGAGATGTCTGGCATGGTTCTTTTTGCCGGAGCTGTACTCAGTCCTCCTCCATAATTCACAGTGCAGATTTATTTATCCTTGTATTTACATTATTCAACGTGAATAAAATGATTGTATACGTGTTATTGCCTCAAAGTACCTAAATTTATAATATTCTTTCTGTTTGAAAAATACATGTTTGCTTTCTATTTTTATTTATCTGAAATTATAGATTTTTTTTTTTGAAATGTAATTATTATACTCCATTACAATTTTACTTCTATTTATATATTTCATTATTATTATTATAAAAAATTGTTTTTTTACTCAATTATATTTTTATTTTACTAAAATTATTTTCGATTAATTTTTTTATTTGAATAATTGAAAAACTGACGTGTTATCGGAAATTAATCTAGAGTGATTTAGTCAAACGAAAACATAATTTTATGATTTAAAAAAAAAGAATTATAATGTTACTATAATAAAAATAAAATTTAGTAATCATAAATGATATTAATCCCTTCATTTAGACTTTTGACTTTTATCCTCCTAACTTAACGGTCCTAATTCCGCCACTAATCGTCTAATTAGATTCTACAAATAACGCAATAAATTGAATTTTCCTAATTAAGAATTTCTCCTACATTATTCTATTGAGATTGTTAGCTTTCAATTATGAATTAAATTGGTCCTTCAAGTTAGAATTTAGCCAATAATTTATTAGTGATTATATACTAATGTTTTATAATTTGACTCCAACTAAAAAAAATTCAATTAACTCCCCAAATTAAAATTTGTTAAATGCTAAATATTACATTAATAGAGATTCAATTAGTTCAAATTTAATAGGTAGTAAAATAAATTGAATAAATTTAATAATCTTGAGAATTAATTGAATAAATTTGATAGTTAAAGAGAATCAATTAAAATGATTTTTATCTACATAGACTTAATAAATAAAATTTTAAATTATTTATTTTTCCTAATTTTACAACTTTAAATTGCATACATGGCCAACTAGTCAAGTCCAACCGGCAACACACGCAAGATGCCGATCGAGCGCGCTTGAAACGACGCCGTTATAGACATAGCAGCTGAAATGCCTCGCACCCAAAACTTTAGGGTTCTCCCTGCTATATAACACCCCGACTAAACCCTACTTCCTTTACGATCTGATAGCAAATAGGAAAGAACAATTTTTTTTTTTTCTTTTCTTAGTTTTTTCTTTTGTTGGTTAATATAGAGATAGAAATCAGGTATGGACAAGAGCATGCTACAGGGACTTGATAATATACCTCAAGAAGATCAGATCAGAATGGCCGCCGTCATCGAACAGCTTCAAGTACGTGACAGGTTTGTTTCCGATTTGTGTATCTCTTAATGAACGGAACTGGACGATTTCATGGATTCTTACTGTTCGCTATATTGGGTTTAGTTGTTAAAAACATTCATTCCTTGATTTCAGTTTAGTTCTTAAATTTAATAATTCGTGCCGGGGATTCAAAATATATTAATTGTATCATGGTTATATTGAAAGTGGATTAGAATGTGAGTATGAAGTTTGATGCTTTGCAATTATGTTTTAAAGTTGATTTCTATTAGTAGGAAGAAGGAAGCAGCAATGATTGCTTTCATGGGTTGGATTTTTTATTTTTTATTTTATTTCAAGATGGAGTATAATTTTGATTTCTGATGTTGTTTCTGCTTCCATTTCTGGCTTCACATCTCATTATTGTACAATCCAAGTTGCAAAAGTGGTTTTTGTGACATTGTTTGTGGAGCTTACATTATGTTCTCCTTAAAACCAATGCAAAAAATGATGAGTAAATGTTGCATTTGGACGTTTTGGGAACCATATTTGTATTCTAATTTTTTTCTGATTCATTGAACAAGTGTCCCTTTTATCAAGTTAGAATCAAATATAAACAGAGTATAGCAGATATGGCAGCTGTACCCTACTGACAAAACAGCTTTAAGTTGCTGCTTCTTCCCTTCTGATTGGTGACATATCACTTCCTGTTATATTTTGGTTCATCATTTTGCTGGTATGCATTTGCAAGGCCAAGCTGCAACATTTTATCTAAGCAATGTAAAGTGCTTAGTGTTGATGATAAACTAGTGCATTTTATTAGGCAGTGTAAAAGTGCAAAAGATACTACATTCTGGATTATTTCATCTCGAGCCTCTGAGCAGTGACTGATTCATTAGTGTATATAAGAATCTGTATAAGATTGTGTTCCAACATTTAGAAGAAGGAAACCTTGCAATTACCAGATAGCAGGCATTTTGTTAAGTGGTTATAACTGAAATGTTAGCCTCTCCTGGTGCTGAATATTTTTTTAGATTTTTTTTTTTCATTTATTGTTTTTAACCATCTCTAGATATTGCCTCCAGTAATTGCTTGTTCTGTTTTCACCAATGTTGGCCTTTTGTGAGCCGATGACAAGGCATATGTTGAGTGATTATGTATTGTAAAGACTTGGGAATTGTGGATTGTAAAAAGTTGAATCATACATTTATATGGCTTCAAATCCTGGCATTGAGAACTACAAGTCACATGATTAGTTCTGTGCAAGGACCTTATTAAAACTAATGCAGCTTTTGTGTTGCAGTCGGACATTTTGAGAACAACATTCTGTATTATTTGCTTTTTAACTTAACTACTTTTTATTAACGTGATAATTGGATAATAGAGTGAAAGAATAAAGAAGAGCCACATTCTCAGGCGCATAAACACTGTTACACTTCTACAAATAGATACCCATAGGCGATAGTCCCTATTCTAGTTTAAAGGCGAAGTATACCCATAGACCTCTCCCATTTTATGCTTTTGCCAGTTACTACTTGTCAAATAATTGTATTCTCATTTGTTTGGTAGTGAAGGAAGGTACTTCAGAAACCATGTTCCTTGAAAATAATCTTATAACATACTGGTTTAAATATGGAAGCATAGGAACATTTTAGGTATACGTTCAAAGTCAGTCCTCATATAAAAGCCTAGAGTTTTAAAAGTACTAAGATTTGAAACAATCGTCGTAAACCTAGTCGATATAACACGGGATTGAGTTATCTAACTTTGAACTCCTTATTTCTATTTCCAGTATGAGGATGTATAATTCAGTTGTGGAGAGATGCTTCACTGATTGTGTGGACAGCTTTACACGCAAATCACTTCAGAAGCAGGAGGAGACTTGTGTCATGAGATGTGCTGAGAAGTTCTTGAAGCACTCGCTCCGTGTCGGTATGAGATTTGCAGAGCTTAACAATATGGCTGCAACACCAGACCAAAGCAACTAAACAACAATGGATGGGGCCGAACACTTTTTTCATTGTCATTGTAGATTTTGATTTGGACAAGTTATTGTTCTTTAGTTGTCATTTTAAGCTATTTTTTCCAATGGGGATCAAGATTACTGCTTGTATACGCATCTCTTATAATTACCTGATGCATAATAGCAGCTTTAATCCATGAGCAATTGATGGTATTCTTTTACTTTCGGCTTTAAAGCCTCTTTTGCGCCTATGTAATGTAAGAGTATTTGGAATTATTGTTTCAGATTTTAAATTTTTTTAATTTTTTATAAACAGTTTTTTTTTTTAATTTATTTAAAATGTTATAAATATTTTTTTTTCGAAAGCATTTTTTCAAAATGTAATGTCAAACGGATCCGTGGATTTTAAGCAAATTACTTATAATTTTATTAACATTAGATCGTATTGGCACCTGCATTTTTAATTCACAATTTTAATTTATAACACTAATATTCCTCAATTTTTTAATTTTATTTATCATACTAAAATTTTCAATTTTAATTCACATAATGGAATATTTCCTTATATTTCTACGGATTTACATGTTACTCTTGATGATTAAGCGTTACATCATTATTTTCATAAAATATATTCAAATTAAAATTAAGAAATATTAGTGTAGATTTTTACTAAATTAAATGACAATTTGTGAAATTTATTCTATTTTATTCTTTCAAAGATTATTAACCATAAGAAAATATACATATTAATCTCTTTTGTTATATTTATCCTTAATTTTTCATTTCAAATAACGTTGAGGTCTCTTATTTAATTTAAATAATTTTTTATTCATAATTAGCAGATTAAAATATAATTATTTCAAACTATAAGGAACTAAGAAACCATTGTATTTAAAAAACTGAAGAACCAAAATATAATATTTTAATGCAGAGACTAACATATTTTTAAGTGGTTTTAACAATTTGCTCTTAATATATAATGAATGAACATATTTATTCATGCTTAAGTTGCATCAAATTTAAACATACCTTCAGTAATCCTGTAACTTCTCAGCTAGAGATTAAGGTATAAGTCCAACCTCAATTCAACTCAGCAAAATTCAAACCTCAAGATCGGAATAGTAATAAGCTTATACATATAATAAAACTTCAATTTAACAGTGAACTAAGTTTTAATGAAAATGGTACATCCCATGAAGCACTGAGCAAGCAGCTAATTCACAGGCTTATCTCACATACCGAAAACAAACGTACTGACACGAACACAAATTGTTTTAACATTCACTCTCACGCTTTTTTTCATACATACTTAAAATAAATATAAAACTTGAGATTGAGTCTTCAAACACGATGATAAGAATCTGAGTACGCAAATCATCACCTGATATGCGTCCAACTCTGGAAATCATCACCTTCTCCAAATTCCTGCAAAGACAACAAATTTGACCATGTGCTAATGAACAAATCTGAATCGAAAGCATCCAGATAGTTTTGTATCACTCTTTAAGTTTTTAATCATTTCCATCATACGCTCAGTCCAAATCACAAAACTTCATAGCTCTGCCCATTCCCACATCCCTTCCTGCCCCAATCCCAGCAGCATTTGAAAAATATTGATTTGCATGTATCTTTACAGCCAATTTACGACGAGGATACATGAAATTCATGTAAACCAAATGTACCACAATAACAGATGATGAATATTACAGAAAGAATGGAAGAAGAAATTAGCAAAATTTATATGCAGTGAAATAGTTTCCATTTGTCCTGTTTCCATATGTAGAGACCCATGAACAATAGGGTGCAACTCGAAGTACACCATACCAGTTCATTCATCACAGAACAGATACCAGATTCATCACAGAACAAATAAGGAATAAATGGCATTGGCATCATTAAGATTAATCCGAGCATATTATTCACAAGTAACAGATCCAAAGAACTAACATGTTAACTGAAATTTATTTGATGAATTACCTTTGAAGGAAAACAATTATTCATCCTCTTCATAATGGCGCTTCTTGCCTCTCTTCTCGGTACGCCTTGCACCCCTCCCAATCCGTGAATCATCAGATTTACTCACATCAGAATCAGATGGTGATGCTGACTTTCGGCTCTTGCGCCTATACCTTCTGCCTGAGTCTTCAGATGTATCTGAGTCAGAGTCATCAGAATACCTATGACTTCTCCTCCTCCTCTTCTCCTTCCTACTCTTTCTCTTATGGCATTGCCGATCCTCTTCTTCTTCAGAAGACTCTTCTCTCTTCCTCCTTTTCTCCCTTTTCCTTCTCTTCCTTTTGGCTTCATCCCCATCCTCTGAATCACTACTCTCCCTCTTTTTACTCCTCCTTTTCTTTGATCTTCCTCTTTTCTTCCTCCCTCCAGAATCAGAATCCGACTCATCTTCATCAGAAACATCTTTCTTTCTCAATGATCTCCTCTTACTACCGCTCTTCTTACCATACCTTTCAGCAATAATCCTCTCAATCTCTGAATCCACCTCAGAATCTGAAGTTTCGCTCTCCTCTTCTTCCTCACTCTCCTCTTTGTTGGCAACAGCAATTTTGCCATTTCCCTTAATCTTTTCCAACCCGGACAAAACTGCTGCCTGGACCGCTTCTTCGTCTTTCTCCTTAATATCATCCTTGACACTCAAAAAGTTTCTACACTGAAACGCAAGATGCCCAACACGGCCACATTTCTTGCAAGCACCACGGGCCTCATCAGCATTGGAACCTGTAATTCGAGCAAGAGCTAGGAGGCCTTGGAAACTGGCGTATGCATTCTCTCCCTCAGGTTCAGTATTTGCAGACTTGGGCTGGGAGGCATTTTTAGAATCATCCTTATTGGGTGCATAGGGATCATACCCAATCGCACTCTGCCATATACCGTGAGTCTGGAGGGCAGCACTACTGTGCACCCTATTGTTCGCAGGCATGCGAACCCTTCCTGCTGTAGCCGGCATCTTAAGGAGATCAAACTGTCACACAAAAATAAATAAATAAATAAATAAATACATAAAAGAATACTCAACAGGCGTTCAATCAAAAACACAAAAATCCAAAAAAAAAAAAAAAGATTAATCCTTTAAATTGATCGATCGAACGACAAATCAGAAAACTGCCCTAGGGTTTCCAAATGATAGATTTTACTTAATATTGTGGATATCAGAAAATAAAGAACTTCGAATAAATCACCTAATAATCATTGAAATTCATAGAAAATCAGACAATCAAACAAATTTAAAATAGTTTTGGACACAATAGTAAGATACCGGTTGATGCAAAGAGTATGCTAATGAGCAGGTAAAGGCGAGAAAGAGAAGGAGCTTGACGAAGAGAAGAGAATAAAAAGGAGGAACGCTCCTCTATTTTTGACGACGGAAATCTTATAATTGGATTAACTGATAAATGTATACCTAATTGCTAATGGATTCGCAGAAAAGGTCGGTGGCAAACTGAAAGCTAAAATCTGAAAAAGGCTGGCACCACTCGCCTTCAGCCTTTCATTATCATCCACAGAACGATGTCGGTTTGAGTGCTTCCCTTCTATTTATTGGATTTGAATTTTGAATTCAAAAACTTTACCAGCACAATTTTCTTATTTTATTTCTACATAACAATAATTAAAAGGGATGTTTACTCATCAGTACTTTTTTAAAATTTAAAATTATATTATTTAATTTTTAAAAATTTAATATATTATACTAATATTTTTTATAAATTTAATTTATTATATTAGTATTCTTAAAGTTTGATATATTATATTAGTATATTCTGCAAAAAAAAAAAAAAAATATTATATCTTACTAACTGTAAATGCTTTAAAATTTAATAGAATAACTATATAGTTTAATTGAAATAAAATAGAGAAAGCAAATTGTATATTTTTCAAGCATGAAGAGTACTGATATGTTATGTTAAAATTCTATATAAAATAAAAATTTATTCAATTAATTTATATAAATTTCAATTTCCTACTAATATAATCAACAGAAATTCACCCGCCATCCATAAATTAATCTATTACATGATAATATGTATTAAATTATTTTATTCTTATTAGCTGAATATAATATGCATATATTATATTTCACTTTGTGATCGTAGAAAGAGTTTATTTAAGAATTTTTCTTTAATCAATTAACAAAAAAAAAGGTATTTTTAATTATCCATAAGGATGAGAATGAGATTATATGAATTTTTTTCAATTTAATTAGATATCTTGAGATTAAACTTTGGATATGCAACTATTTTAAAATTTATAAAAAAATATTTTTTTCACCGTTGAGATCCTATATAAGTGTGTGTGGTCTAACAAATATATATATATATATATATATATACAATTGATTGTTATCTGTTTTTCTAAAATGCAGAAATTTTTAGGCAGATTGATATATTAAAAATATAATAAAATAGTTATATGTATTTAATTATTTTATTTTTATCTTCACATAAACTAATGAAAAATAAAATAATTAAATGTATATTACTATATGATTGAGTTGATTTATAGATAACGTGATAGATCCAATATACCTAAAAATTTCTCAAAATACAATTTTAAAAACACATCAAAAGTTCTTTAATTAAGTATTAAATTTTCTTTTCCTGTGCATGTACCTGTAAGAAAAAAACATACAACTATATATATCTCCAATTTTACTTGCTTACAGAGCAAGAAATATTCTTAATTTTTATTTTATTTTATTTTATTTTCCTTTCCTTTTTCGGATAGGTAATTAAAGTGCCTAATCCGCATGTTTTAGGTTAAGCTTACAGCCCGTTGTTTGTTATTTAATAATCACAATTCAACTTCAAGGCGTAAAAAAAAGTAAAGAAAGGCACAGATATTAACCATGGGTCAAATTAATTCTCTTTTGCCGCCGCAAGAGCAGCTGTCGCCGTCGTTGTCGCCGTCGCTACTACAACCACCAGCTTATCCTGAAGATGATGCTTATGACCAAGAGAGATGGTTTTATGGTAGCGCTAGCCTAATAGTCGGTGTGTTCCTTTACGGTTTATTAATGGCATGTTTTGCTCATTATGGAAATCGTAATTTTAATAATAATGGTGAAGAAGATAACAATCATCATGATATTGAAACGGGATCAACAAAATTGGAAGAAGGAAGAGAGAGATTAGCATCGTTGAAGACCGTAGCTTTCGAGAAAAAATTATTGATCAATGGCGCTGATCGTGATGAGGATGATGAAGATGAAGTTTGCTCTATTTGCCTAGAAATATTAGAGGAAGGAGAAGTGTGTGCGATGCTTCCTTTTTGCAGTCATATTTACCATGACAGTTGCATACAACCATGGCTTTTTAAAGATAGCCATTGTCCGCTTTGTCGGCTTCATATTTGGGATCATTAGAATTTATGATTGTAAATTTTATGATTGTAAATTTTTTTCAAGTTACTGTATTTTTTATCAATCAATTTGAATTATACAATAAAATTAATTATATATACTCATGTCGGGTAGGATCCGAAGAGTTATAAAATATTTTTTTATAAGATTTAAAGTAGTAGCAATCCAGTACTCAAAATCGAACAATCTGATTAAATTGTAAGAGACTCGTGTATCTTTTCATTTATACTTGTAGATTAAAATTGTTAATTATTGATTGATGATCTTTTTTCAAATAAACTTTTTTACAGTTTTGAACTCAATTATATATTAAGTTGTGCAATCAAAACATTCAATCCCACTTTCTCAATTAGAAGCCGTAAACATCACAGTAGATGCGTTCCCGATAATTGGCTGAGAAATTCTATCAACACTTCCCATATATTTCCCATCATATAATTCTACTATAAAAAGCTAAATAGAGACCATAATAGCGACTACAAAAGCTATTTAGCTACCATTTTATAATTACATTATGACTAAATGACCGATCATTTTAGTTTATAGATAATGTTGTAATTTATTTAAAAAATTTCACCTGCTAGAGGTTGATATGAGACGGCCTTCATTAGGTTCAATAAAAATAGTAATAATAATTCACAAACATAATGCATCATGAAAATAATCTTTTTTGTAACGTATAATTGTTGACAATATATTCACAGCTCTGAAGTTGAACCGGATTTAATATAGGAAATTTTTTACAAATGTTAAAAAGCTTCTAAAATATTATAACATTACCTATACTTAAAGTTTTTTTCAAATTTATTAAAAATATCTAAAAATTATTACAAGAGTAACTAAATTCAAAAAGCTACCAAAAAGTATAAATACCGTATATTTTGGATATATTTTGATTCAATATCCTTATGAATACTTTTGGAATATTTTAGTTCGGTATACTTTAAAAATACTTTAAGTATATCTCGAAAATATTTTAGAAATTTCAAAAACTTTTTAGGATATATATTAAAAATTTCATTGGGATATACATTAGATATACTTTGATGATTTTCACAACAATTATGGTCTCTTCTTGGGCACACTTATCAGTTCTGAAAAGAAATTAAGCAACATCAATTTCATTCTTTCCCAATTTGAGTAAAATAATTTATTTAAATAATTTGCTGATGAATAAGGAACAATAGTTTCAAAACGGTGCACCCTATCCAATTTGAGCAAAAAATTAGAGTTGACAATTTGTGTCCTATCTAATCGTATCGTGTTTTATTTCGTATCATATCTTATTTTGTATCGTTTTAATCGTATTGTATCTCGTGTATACATTATATGATACAAAATTATTAAACACAGTCAACTAAATATGTTTACATGTATATACATACATAACATAAGATACAATTATATACGAATATTAATATCAATGTTATAAAAATTGAACCGGCCTAGTAGATTCAACTGGAAACTAGCTACCATACCGGTCAGTTTTTGGTAGAAACCTGGAGGGATATTGAACCGGAAAAAACCTGGCAAACCAGGCGGTCAAACTGTGAACCAGTTGACCGGCCGGTTTTCTAGGTTTTTTTTAATTTTTTGCAAAAAAAATTTATTTATTAAATTTAGTCCAATCTGGCCATTTCAACTGGTTCAACAAAAAAATTGACCCTAAAACTAGATAAGTTAACCACAAACTAGTTAAATTGGTCAAAATAAATATATTTTTGAAATCTTAATACACCTTTAAATATAAGATGCTATATCATTTTACTTTTTTGCATGTGAGATTGTTCAATTTTTTATATATATATATATTTTTTTATATTACTTTTCTTTTACAGTTTGAGATTTTTGATTGATTATATTTAATAATTAATTAAATATTCAATTATAAAAATATATGAAATATAATTTTTTTTAAATAATACAAAAAAGAGAATATGAGACATGTTATATTAGTCTTGTATTATATTCTATTTTTATTATATATGAGACATATTATGTTTTATTATATATGAAACATGTTATATTTTATAAAAATATTACGTAAACCAGTTCGATCTCAGTTTAACCTTAAATCCGTGATCCACTGGCTTTCTCAGTTTATTGACCGGACCGATTTTTATAACTTTGATTAATATAATTATAAAAATAATAGTTATGTAATATTTATTTATATATAAAATATATTAATACAATTAAATTTAATATAATATATTATAAATTTATTATATATAAATATTTAAAATATTATAATATATATTTAAATATTTTATATAATTTTACATATTTTTAATCGTATTTATAACACGATTTTATCCATAACTTAATCGTATTAACATGATTATGATCTATATTCATTAATCTCAAATTCATAGAGATATTTCTTAGTTTAGTAGAGTTAAAAAAAAACTATTTACACTTTTTGTTTGGTTTTTAACAAAATTTCGATATTAGCATAACTTCAAATCTATTTTCAATTTTTGAATAGTTTCTAGTGATGTGGCGGGAAGATTACTGTCGATGTTGGCACACTATGAAATCATTAGTTTTTCATGCTGCATAACCTAATATTTATTAATTTTTAGATTGTAACCAATGTATATTATTCTTTAAAAATTAATAATAATTAATTTTTTTATGATAAATAATAATTAATTTTATAGAGTTAAAAAGTTAAATATTTTTTATACCTCACGGGTATTTTTTTTTCAGAAGTGAATTTTTTTGACACTTTTTTCAGTATATCAGTTCAACTGACGCATCGCTTTATGCGCTGGCTACGTGGAGCACTAAGAAAGTAGTGTGCCACTTTGACTGGCCGCCCTGCACTATTTTTTACACAGTTCTGGAAATTTTGTTAAAAACCAAAAAAAAAAAATAGAAATATTTTTTCTAATCACACTAAACTAAAAAATATCTCAAATTTATATCCGTCTACACTGTAACATTTCGTATTATAAATTGTTAGCACAAATTTCGGTCTCCTCCGCGATTAGTGCTGCGGCTGAGATGATCTCTTTTCGGTTGGTGGTGGTGAGAGTGACCTTTTCTCCTCCGTCCAACTCAGATCTTCACCAACTCTAATAAAATCTGGCCTTGTTGATCAGATAAAGCAGAAGCAATAGAAGAAAATTTTAGCTGGAAAATTCACCGCACAAGGCATCAAAGGAGCTCAGCTGGACATGGAAGGAGCTTGTTGATAAATTTCTTTTGTAAAATTGGAAAAGAAAAATTTTGGTTCCTTTCAAAAAAAAAAAAAGAAAAAAAGAGTTAAAACAGGTTTTTGATAAAATTTCCTCTTTAAAATACTTTATATGGGGCCGCGTTGAACACTTTTAGATCCGCCTGCAACCCAAAAGTCAAAAAGTCAGACTTAGGATCAAGATATTTTTTATAGAGGTAATTGTAATTGCAATTGAGAGTTAAAAGAAGAAAAACAGATTTTAAAATTTTTTTATTTAATTGATTAATTTTTTAAATATATTTTTAGAAAAAAATTTCTATTTTTTTTTACTAAAAAATAATTTTAAAAATTTAAAAAAAATTAAAAATATACAATTTTTTTTTCAAAAAAATACCTTTTCTAAATACAATAATAAACAGAGCTTATAAAAATATATATTTAAAATTTTTTTATTTAATTTTTTAAATTTTTTAACTTTTTATAAATTATTTTTTCAAATTTACTTTTAAAAAAATATCTATTTACTTATTTTTACTCCAAAATAATTTCAAATTTATATATTTTAAATTTTTTTATTTAATTTTCTAATTTTTTTAAATTATTTTTTCAAATTTAATTTTAGAAAAAATATTTATTTATTTATTTTTATCCAAAAATAATTCCCAAAATTCAAGAAAAATTTAAAAATGCACAAAATTTTAATTCCAAACCCAATCCTAGCCACCATAAGTGTTTGCTACTGAAGAAGCTGTTCCCTCCATGTCATTGTCAAACCCCACTGCCCCAGGTCAAGCGTCCGACTCAAGCTTCTCCCGACCCGATCATCATGTAGCTGCCGCCGATCCGCTCCTTCTAAATGGCTCCTTCATCGACCCCAGTGGTCTGCCCACAACCAATCCAAGCGGAGACTAGCACCAAGCAGCACCGTAGTCATCAAGTTCAATGAATGGCGCGGAACCCTCGACGCCAACGAAATAGAGGAGAAAAATACCTGTGAGGATGGAGTCGCAGCCGACGGACTCAGCGAGTTGGTTGCCGCCGGGATGGTTGGTTGAAGATAGAGTTAGGAGCTCAGGTGCAACGGCTGGCACGGTGGATAAGGTCAGTTTCCATCTCTGAGTTAAGAAATTATCTTGCTTGACTTATGTTCAATGATTGATTTTATCTTCTTTCAAATCCTGAGCAAATTTTTAGTAAATATATAAAATGGTGCCATTTCCCCATTTCCAGGAATTTTTTAGTTAATTTTCCCTCCATATTTTTCTTTTTTGAAAAATGACGTCAAAATTAACTTTGAGATCATTGCAGAGCTGCATTAAATGGTAAAAAATGATTTGAGTGAGCTCTGCTTTATTATTATGTTTTTTATGGATAGAAGGGCATTTATTGTAAATTCACTTGCTCCATTTGAAGTAACTATTTTTATACATATTATGAATATGTCTTTTAATGCATGGTTGGAATTGATGTTGGAATTGCAAGTACATGTAAATTTTGATATGGCAGATATCCAGTCAGTGATTCCTCTCTTCCCAAATTAGAAAAAGTTCAAATACTTTGTTTGTCTTGGATGTTTAAATGCCTATCCTGTAAAAGGAAAGAGGAAGAGAGGCAATCCCTTCAGTGTTTCATTGTCAAAGTTCGTTTCTTTTTTAAGTGCAGTTAAACATGGGGTTAAATACTCTTTACCCTGTGCAGTATTACTTTGATCCAGTCACAGGTCGTCGGTTCAGATCCAAGAAAGAAGTACTTATCCGGAAACAGGAACCCTGAAGAAAAGAAAAAAAGGAGCAGAGAATTCAGAAGCTGATGTTGATGTGAGAACAGATCTTAGAGCATTATCCCTCCATCTTTTGTTGTACAGCATTGTTTTTTCATATAACTAATTTAAAATTACTTCTGTAGTCTCCAGAGATTTCCGGGAGTGACGAAAACAAGAAGGCTGGCAAGAATGCAAAGGGTCCTAAAATAACCTTTGATCATATTAATGTGCCTGATAGGATTGAATGGGTTCTTGCAGATGCAAATAAAGATTCCTGGACTCCCTTCACTGGAAGTGAAAGACTGCCTGAATATATCAAACAAAATTGGGAATTTGAGATGATGCATCCGCAGCGCTGACTGCTGAGGCTCTCGGAATGTTGCCGACTGAATCATCTATACTCTCATGCTGGCCAGCAAGTCTATCTCTTCTAATTTTGTTCTCACATCTTTGTCCTTCCAAAACTGTTTTGAACACCAATTCCTGACAGGCAACAACTGAATAGTGTATTATCTTTTTGGTAGGCGGATCAATTTTAACCTATATACTCGTTAACTCATCTATATCCATATATTTAAATTAGGGTACAAGTCATAAATAGTTAGTTCAAATATAAATGGGTCATAAATAAATTCAATCTATTTTAACCTACTAATATATTGGTGAGTTATATTAGTGTATTATATTTTTGGTAGGAGTATCAATTTTAATTCATACTCATTAACTTATTTATATCCATCAATTTAAATTAAATTTGGGTACAAGTCATAAATAAATAATTCAAATATAAATGGGTCATAAATAGATTTAATTTATTTTAATCTATTAATATATGTGTGAGTTAGGAGTGGATATGAGTATTCACTTAAACCCATAATATAAGCTAAATTTTTTTTTAAAATTTTTTTACTCCAAATTTTTATTAAATTTTTTGTAAAGTTTTAGAAAAATTACTTAATATATTAATAATTTTTAGCCGCTTTTGATATGTTTACGTAAAAATTTTCAATATTATTTTTTTCTTAATTTTTTATTAATAAAAGATAAATTATATGATTTTGTAGTTAATATATATTTATTACCGTTTTTACTAGAAAATTTTATTATTTTATTGTTAAAAAATTAATTTTTGAAGTTTTCGATAGATTAAAAAAAAAATAATTACACGTGTAAACTGTTATATCTATCTATTTGGGATATCGATTGATGTATACGAATCGAATTCAAATAAGTCAAAACGACTGAAAATTGAGCGTATTATGATTGAAACAATATCAATACGATCAGAATTTAATTACAGACTTAAAAAAAGTGAATAATTAGTATACGGATTTGTAACACTAAATTATCGAATAAAAATGATAAGAGAGGCAAAATTATAAATTTATGATTTTTAGTCTAAGGAGGGAGTTATGAGTCGAGCATATTGAGACATAGAGCATGTTAAGATAATTCTGAAAGTAAAATTTTACTTTGAAATTCTTACCTTTAGAGTTTTAAATTGATGAAATAAAATTCAAATTCTGAATAAAAGATAAATTTTAGATATATAAGTAAATGAGTGAGTTATAATTACATAGATAGGATATCTATATAATAAATTAAATGAGCTATAAATAAATTAATAGATAATAAACAACTCAACCTATACACATCCTAACGTATCCATTTGTCACCTATAAATTTTGGACTGCTATTTTAGGTATAGGACAATTCTTTTATGAGAAAAAGACCCGATCGTTACTTTTAAAGAAATAATTACCTGAACAACACTTAGTTTTTAAAATACCAAAAGTTGAACTTTCATTTAAACATATTTCCACTAATGAAACCCAATTCTATTTGAGGATATTGCCCCAATTAATGCCACTAATTATGTTTCTAGGGCTCTTCTCAACTCCTCTTTTCTCTTCATCTTTCTTATTATTCTTCTCAGCCTTCTGTCTGTCTTTCTTCTTTTCTTCGTCTTTCTCTTTTTTTTTTTTTTTTGTCTTAGTTTTGTTTCATTTCATAGAGAATCTATGGAAGGTTTAAATTTGAATCTATTAACCGCTCTTCTTTTGTTCTTTTTTTCTCTCTGTCTAAAAAATCTGCTCCCAAATTAACATTTACGATTTTAGAGTTCATTTTTATTGTTTACTTTCTTTCTCTTCTGAAAAAATTTGAATTGAGCTTCTCATCCGTGTCAAGGGCGTCAATCTAAATGCATAATTTTTATATACTTGCATTCATATTTTGTGATCGTTATTGGTATGTCTCATTTACAAATTTAGTCGTGGGTTTTTATTAAATTTAAACTTTAATTTGTTTAAAATGGTATGGTTTTTATTTGATTTATGATTTCCTATATATTTTGTTGATACAACCGATAGATATATGGAATAAAAAAAATATAGTTATCGATAATGGTGCATATAAGCAATTATTGAATACAAAATTCAATTGGTGGAGAAAGTAATTTTGACGTGAAAAAGGAGAATATTAGAGATGACAATATGCGAGATTATAGACATGATCAGTGACTATTTAATTTCATTTTTCATTCTTTTTTCACCATTTTTGTTGAATTTCGGATATGTAAATATATATTTCTGTCTGTTTCTATATTAAGTACCTAGATATGTAGAAATAGGGTTCAATTTTCAAATAAATGATGACCGTTTGTTGTTTTTGTGATAAATAATTGAATGTGTTGCTTGGATTTTCATTTCGGTGAAAAATTGTACTTCATAATCACGTTTGAGTTGCTGATTATTTGTTGCTTGATTTTCCGATATAAGTTTTAGTCATTTGAACTCTTGGATTTGGTATATATGTTAAGGGAATATAATAGGGTTTGAAGTTGGATTTGAGAGTGATATCAATAAATAGTGATAGTAACAATAATAACATATAATAATAATAATAATAATAATTTGTATAACTTATACTCCATATGTAAATTTCATATAATTAGATGTAACCTATATATGCCGTACATATACTTTATACATAATTTTGCACAGTGCATTTTATTTAATTTTTATGATAAGTTTTATTATTTATAATCCACATCAATTTACTATTTTAACAATATAACTACTGATTATATATTATTTTATGCTATACATATCTACTTATACCATAATATTTAAATTATATAATATTTAAATAATTTTAAACATATAATATTTAAATTAAATTAAATAGATAAATATATAACCATTTATTTTTAATAGAAAAACTAGATTACTTTCCATTTTGGCTTTAAATTTGCATTTATTAAATTGTGTAAAAAAATGCACCGAACAATTATTTAACCTACATAAGCATATTTGATATTGTGTTTAGAAAAAACGCTTTTTGAAAAAAAATTTATATTTTAAATTTTTTTTGAGTTTTAAAAAATACTTTTGGTAAAATCGGATAAATAGATATTTTTTTCAAACCTACTTTTGGAAAATTAATGTGCCAATCATGGAGATTTGAATTAAATGTGCCAATTAAATGAAAAATCTGAGTGAGACTAAATGGAAAATTAATGCACTAATTACGGAATTAAAATTGGAACAACTTGATCTCATATTTGTGGGATTAAAATAAACTAATGCTGTTTGTGCAATATTAATATTACAAACCATTTGTGTGAATTTCCCTTATTTCATCGTGCCTTTAGTTGCTTGTATTTGAGTTTCATATTAGTTGTAAGTTTTTGTTAGGGCTTCCTTCTAACTTTTCTATGTAAATGGCTGATGTTAATATCGGTAATTCACAATTTTTGGTAACCAGTATCTTTCTCTGTGGGATCCGGTATCCAGAACTCCATGGATTCCGACTAAATTCGGGGCGAGTTTTGTTTCCATCAGTTTCTTTTGGGGTATTGCTTTTATATGCACAGCTGAGGTTCACGAATTATGCCAAATTTTGGCGTTCAGTGTATAGGCCCCAAAATGAAGAGCCTCTTTTGAAGGGAATTCAAATATATTCATTCACATTCTATGCCCAATTCACAAGACAAAAACTCGACTCTGAATGTGAAATTTGATTCAAAGTATTTTTGTCTTTTTCTTGAATTTCTTATATTCAAATTTCGATCCAATGTGTGCTAACATGATTGATTAAAAGCTTCAGTTCTTGAATCTATTTTTTTATATTTCAAATTCTATTTCTACTTCAACTCAGTGCTTGCAAAATTTCAAAATTATTTTAAATAAATACAAAAAATATTCTCTTTAAGGCATTTTTTGATTTCAATTCCAAATTAAAATCGAATACTTCCAAAAACTGCTTAACAATAGATTTTGAACTTCCAGAATTGCGTTGAACGTTAGAAAAATAGATTTAAAATTTTTTTATTTAATTAATTAATTTCTTAAAATTTTTATAAACTATTTTCTCAAGATTATCTTTAAAAAAATATTTATTTATCTAAACAAATTAAAAATAGCGCTTTGACAAACAGTAGAAGTGTACCAATGGGGGCATTATAGTCATAGCAGAAAAATTGGATACCACCCGACTTGATCAGTGGGCGAATTCGCACCACAAAACCCCCACGAACCGGTCCTACACCTGCGACTGTGATCTCTGGTTTTTTCTAAGTTTTGTTGTTCTAGATTTTATCACCAAACTAAAAACAGTAATTATGGGCAGAAAATTCTTCGTCGGCGGCAACTGGAAATGCGTATGTTTCCTTCTCTGTTATCGGTTTCCCCTTCTTCAGTTCTCTCTGCTACTCGTGCTTTCGTTTGAAATCCGATTGTCTTGCGGAGACTTAAGCTTCATTATCTGTATTTTTCATTTTTGTACGTTTTGTTAGATCTGATGGGTTTGGATTAGATGTTCAACTATTTGTAAATTAAATTGGCGGAATTTTTTTTATTAGAGGCAGTATTACTGTGGGACTGTATGTGGATTGCACTATTAAGTTATGGGTTGATCTCATTATATTTATTTGTTTGTGTACTTGTTTGGATTTGCAGAATGGAACAACTGAGGAGGTGAAGAAGATCGTCACCACTTTGAATGAAGCTGAGGTCCCTCCTGAAGATGTTGTGGGTAAGCTAATCGAAATATATTTGAAACCCAGAAGTGAAAATAAAAATAATTGCAACTAGTGTTTTGGATCCTATAGAGAGAAGTAACTATTTAAAAATGTTCTCTCTGTCTACTTGCTTCTCGTCAATTTTGACGCAAGTGCAAAGTAATATTGAATCTCACATAGTTTATTAAGTTATAGAAGAAAACAAGCTTCAGTTATACATATGATATGGTAGCTCTTTGAAAATGAATTCATCTGTATTATCTATTCATAGTCGTACATTCCTTTGTTAATCAAATGTGTGGAGAATGTTGAAAGTTACATTAATCCATTCTTCAAGTTTGCTGCAGTTACAATTGTGATGCATTTCTATCTCTTTCTGATCATTTATGTGCATATTCTTACTATTATATTTCAAGTTTTTGACGATGTTGCTTTTTTTTTTTGTGTGTGCAGAGATTGTTGTGTCTCCTCCATTTGTATTTCTTCCTACTGTAAAAGGTCTATTGAGGCCGGACTTCCAGGTGGCAGCACAAAACTGCTGGGTTCGCAAAGGTGGTGCTTTTACCGGAGAGGTTAGGTATGTTTTCCTGACTTATGATATTTGTTTCATGGAACCTATGGTACCAATATCCTAGGACAGAAATACACATTTTCAAGTAATACCTGCAATTGCTTTTGTTTGTGCAGCAACTACTTCCACCGTAGATCCAGATTCTCTCTTCTTCTTCTTTATTTATTTATTTGTTATTTTTTTGTGTGTCAAACTTGCTGGGCTGGTTCTCATGTATTTTATTATTAGTTTTTGAATGCAGAATGGATGCAAGTTTTTGACTGTTTATATAGTATTTAATCATGCTACTTTGCTAACACTTCTTAAATCATTTATGCTGTCCATGATTACGGTTCCCTCTTTGAGTTGGCAGGATCAGGATCATTGTGTTTTCTCCACTTGATAATACAGTTCATAAGATATGCTACAAGACCATATATTAATTGAATTTTGACACATGGCATATAGAAGCAAGATTTGCATTTGTTCCTTTTTTCTAGAGTGTCTTTGCTCATGAGAATATAAGTTAAAATGTGATCCTTGTATACTTTTTGTTCCTTGCAACGCCCTTGCCTCATGTATAGATGAACAGCCTATATGGAATTATTCTTGTTTGATGTATGATTATCCGAAATTGATGTATCTTTTATTCACATTTCACAGTGCTGAGATGCTTGTAAATTTGTCCATTCCTTGGGTGATTCTCGGCCATTCTGAACGTAGATCTCTTTTAAATGAGTCAAATAAGGTAAGCATATATTATTCAGTAGTCATGCCCTGTTTGGATGTTTTATAGCTTTTGGATGCTTCCTTTCTATTTCTTAGCTAATTTTCTTTTTTTGCATCATTCTGAAGTGTATTCCTTTTGCTTTACATGGCAGTTTGTTGCGGATAAAGTTGCATATGCACTTTCTCAAGGTTTGAAAGTGATTGCCTGTATTGGTGAGACACTTGAGCAGAGAGAATCTGGATCTACGGTGGAAGTAGTTGCTGCACAAACAAAAGCAATTGCAGGTATTACTTGAAAATGTGTATTTCTGTCCTAGGATATTGGTACCATAGGTTCTGTGTTATTTCTTGGGGAAGGCTTAATACAGTTTATTTTAGGAATATTTTGTGTAGCTAGTTTGTTACTGTGATCTTGCATTTGTACGAATCTGAGGGTTATTTTTCTGGTAAATTATTTTGAATACACCATAGCATTCTCCTTCACAATGGGTTCGCTCATTGTACACTTTTAATTGTCTGCTCCTTATCTTTCTCTGGCAATTTTTTACTGTTGATGACGAATGTTATTAACTTTTGCGCAGATAAAATATCAAACTGGGCTAATGTTGTTTTGGCTTATGAGCCTGTTTGGGCCATTGGTACTGGAAAGGTTGCAACGCCTGTTCAGGCCCAAGAGGTAAGACTGAAGCTGGGTATATTCTTGGGTCGATTTTATGTCGCTGGGATAATCATGTATACAATCATGTTCTACTAGTTTATGTAAGCCTCATCTGATTCACAGTATATGTGTTTGTACTTCTACAGGGACAGTTAATTTGTTTTTTATGCCAGCTGTAATATACTTTGCTTCTCTTGCATACAAATTCTTATGTTTGATTAAGGTTCTGCCAATGCTTGACTCGTGTATCTGTACTGCTCTTGCTGCTTCACAACCATATCTGCATATAGTAATTAGTCTATGAGTAGAACACTGATTGATTTGACGATTTGATGTTAAGCATCTCAAATACTCCTTGGCACTGATTGCTTTTTCTGAATTTGCTGTTTATATGTGCTAGGTCCATGTTGAATTGAGGAAGTGGCTTCATGACAATGTTAATGCTGAAGTTGCAGCATCAACTAGAATTATCTATGGAGGTAATCTTCTTCTATCCTTGCTTTGCTATTTAAACTCGATATTCTTTGCTTGAATTAATAATCTGACGGTTATAAATGACAGTTCCATTATATGACAGTTGCATGCATAGACATTAAGTACAATCTAATAGCATGTGACACACGTGCTACTGAAGTTCGAGGGTTGCTCTCCATTTTGTCCTTTTCTCTTACTGATTCTTTTCTTTCTTTCTTCGCGCCCGCCCCACCACCCCCAAAGGGGGTTTTTGCCCGCTTCATTGGACAAATTGCCTGAACCCAACTCCTAATTTCTGCCTCTTCCTGTCATCTTTGTTTTTAACGAAATTTTCTGTTAAAAGCCAAGAAGAGGCTGAATCCAACGCAGCAAGTCATACAATTGTTGCGTTCTGCATTTTTAGTAGTTAGAGTTCTACTGTATTCTGATGGTTTTTCTCGAGGGAGATAGCTGCATCAGTTAACATTCCTCCGGACTGATGTTGCGCTTACTAGAATGAAAAATTCTGCTTGAAACTGAATTTTGCACCTATTGCCTAACTCTAGGTTCTGTAAATGGTGCAAACTGCAAAGAATTGGCAGCACAACCAGATGTTGATGGATTTTTGGTTGGTGGAGCTTCCCTCAAGGTGATTATTTTGTTAATACCATTGTCATGGTTTCTCCTTTCTTTTTCTTTTCTACTGTTCTTCCAACTTTAATGGCTGACTGTTATCCATATTGGCATTGTATCAGCCTGAGTTTATTGACATCATCAAGTCTGCGACTGTCAAGAAGAGTGCTTGAGGTCTACCGCCATCCATCTTGTGTCTTGATTGCTTTTTCTTAGCTGTTTTGTGCCCTTGGAACTCCAAGTATAATAAGTTAGATCATTTACTGCTTGACAGATTTTATCCTTGACCATTTACTGGATAAGAATTTATAAGACATATGTAATTTTGCATTTATATGGTGCTTGTTTAATGTTCTTAATGAACCTGGATCTTTTCATCTATGGTTTATTCATTTTCTCGAGCCCATCTGTTGTCAGTGTCAAGTTGTCAAGGCCCTTGGAGTTGGGTTGCTTAGTCTGGAGACCCGGGCTTAATACATCGGTGGATCCCAGTACCTGATAAAAGAAAAAATGTTTTCATTATGTTCTTTACTCACGTGTTACTCTGGATTACTCTCTAATGCCAAATGGCAAATTTTACAATATCTCTCAGTTGTCGCTCAAATGCTGCTTCCCCTGCAAGACCCCACTTACCAAGTCCACTTCTGTCCGGCAATCTGACACTGAAAAGTCCTATGGGCACCAATCATTCCAAGAACGCTGATTTTGATGGCATTCTTCAGTGGAATGGGATAAAATAGCATGTAAAAAAATCAATTTAATCATGAATAAATTTTATTCCTAAATAAAGATCACAAGTCTTACAAAATAATGCTTTGAGATCCAATCCCAAATCCTTTATTAGGTTTTCATTACATAGGCAACAACTAAGAAAAAAGTTAAATTGACACAACGTATAGTTTTTTATTTTAACTCTAAAACCCAATCTCAAGTGACAGATGGAAAAATCACCATCAGCTTTTATTCACACCAAAATTCAATGATGAAACAATTGATGGGTAGGAAAAATTAATGAAGACAATAGAGACTTTGAGCTCACTTCCTTGTCATTATGAAATACTAATGCTCACTTCGTCTCCATCATTGTTCACTGGTTGTTCTTTGCACATATGAACAGAAGAGAGAAAATAATATTGAACAAGAAAGAAAAGTAGTGATCGAAGTTGCGATTAAGAGATGGAAGAGGAGGAGCAATTACCTAAGTAACAACAGCCTTGCCACTCAATCTAATCTATCATCAATCAATCAGTTTCAATATCTGGGATGTGTTCAATGTTAGGCCATTCCGCACCATTTTCTTTGCATCTCCCAACCAACAAAGGATATCCTTTGATTTCTAATTTGACTAAAGAGGGAAGTTGTCGCATCTCTTCAGGTAGAGATGCTAATCTTGGGCAATCCTTAATGTGCAGTTCTCGAAGAGAAATGAGATTCTGCACCCCAGTTTTAGGCAGAGATTCCATATCTTCAATTCCCACAATCCACATTACCTTCAGTTTGGAGAGTCAGTTCGTCATTTGCATTGTTTGTTGCATTGGCTCTGCACTGGCATACTCCAACTTTAGCTCACCATCAAGACATGGAAACTGTGGCATCAACCTCAATTTCGGACAATGCTTTATTTCCAAGAGAGAAAGATAAGGGAACTGGGGCAGTTTCGAATGGTAAAAAATATTTGATAAATAGAATATCTTCTCCTCTCTTTAGTATTTTTATGCATTGCAAAAGCTTTACCTGCAAGCTTTGTAGACTGTAAATTTCTAATATTTATTGTATCCCGATGATATATTATCTTAATTGAAAAAATAATTAATTTCTTAAAAATAAATTAATAATTTTAGCACATCCTTTTAAAATTTAAAACAATACACAATTTATCACTTTCTTTTCAAAAATAGCTTCTGATGAGAAAATTATAGGTTTTATCCTATATGGCAGCCCGAAAACTTTTTTACCCAGAAAAAAAAAACTAAGTCAACTTAAATTTGCTGACTGAAATAAAATATTGGGTCAAATTTATAATTAAAGAAAAATTGAGGATTAAGGAAGAAGCAGAAGGAGAAAAGAAAGAGTTAGAGTTTTCTTTCTTTTCTTAATTTAATCCTCAATTTTTTTTAATTATAGAACTGACCCAATATTTTGTATCAATCAATGGTTTTTTGGCAACAAAATTTTCCGGCTATCACGTAGCACAAAATCGGTAATTTTCTTTCGGGAAGTTATTTTTAAAAAGAAAGTGATAGATAGTATATTTAAAAAAAAAATAATAGAATGTGCTAAAATTGTTAAATGGTCTATAATTTAATATTTTTAGGTAATTAATCTTAAAAAAATAATGACAATTAGTATCTTAGAAATTATAATTTTTCATATCCGAAGTTTTAATTATATCCATCATGGTTACAAATAAGATAAAATGTGATTGAATTAATCTATAAAACATTAGATTTAAGTAATCCATTCTCCTTCTCATTACTCTCTAAACCCAAATTGCGAATTCTCCAATATCTCTGCTTTATCACTCAAATGCAGCTTCCCCTGCAAGACCCCACTCTCCAAATCCACTTCTGCCAGGCAATATGACATGTCAGTGTTGCTACGACTGAACTGGTGGTCTGTGCTAACATGGGTAGTGTTAGCAGTAGGCACTTCGGACACCCAAAAGGAGGAAATCGATGAAGAAAGATCAAAACTTTGGTGCTCCTTAGAAGGTTCAGACATTTGCTTAAACTAAAAGATAACTATAACAATCACCCATAAACAAAAACAGAGAAAGGTAAGGAAATTTTAGACATTTGGTGAGGAATGTGAAGGCAGAGTAGGAGGGTTTCTCTAAACTTTATTCCGATAATAATAATAATAATAATAATTATCCCCCTTTCTCTCTTTGAATATATATGTATCAGTTTTAGGCAGTGTTGGTGAATAGGAAACGCAAGGAAGCTGCTACCGTGAAGGTGATACAGAGCAGAATAATTGTGCAACTGTTGAGTTTGGAACTGAAGTATTTATCTCTTGCTTCCCTGTAGGAAGAAGGAAGCAGAGAAACAATTATTCACACCATTAATAACACTAACGAAGTGACTGTATATAAAGAATCGCAAAATCATTTCTATCGTAGGATTAAAGCCGAAAAAATTAGGTTGGCTTTTCAAGAGCTGCGATTTAATTTTTAGAGTTAAACACACAAATGACAAAATGCAGACAAAGGTATTTTAAAAATAATGAAATTCCAAGAACTCTGATTTTGATGGCATTCTTCAGTGGAATGGGAAAAAAATCAATTTATTCATGAATAAATTTTTTTCATAAATTAAAGCTCATAAGTCTTACAAAATAATGCTTTGAGATCCAATCCCAAATCCTTTCACAGATGGAAAAATCACCATCAGCTTTTATTCACACCAAAATTCAATGATGAAATGGGTAGGAAAAATTAATGAGGAATAGGTACTTTGAGCTCGCTCACTTGTCATTATAAAATACTAATGCCCACTTTGTCTTCGTAATTGTTCACTGGCTATAGTCTGCATATATGAACAGAAGAGATAAAATAATATTGAACAAGAAGAAAGAATAATGATTGAAGTTGCAATCAATATGAACCTTCAGAGACTGAAGAAGTGAAGCAATTACCTGAATAACAGCAGCCTTGCCATTGAATCTAATCTATTAGCAATCAATCAGTTTTAATATATGGGATGTGTTTAATGTTAGACCAATCTGCACCATTTTCCTTGCATCTTCCAACCAATAAACGACATCCTCTGATTTCTAACTCGACTAAAGATGAAAGCTGTTGCATTTCTTCAGGTAGAGATGCTAATATTGGGCAATCCTTAATGTGCAGTTCTCGAAGAGAAATGAGATTCTGCAGCCCAGTTTTAGGTAGAGATTCAAGATCATTAATTCCTTCAATCCACATTACCTTCAGTTTGGAGAGACAGTTTGTCACTTGCATTGTCTGTACAAGTGGCTCTGCATTGGTGCACTCCAACTTCAGCTCACCATCAAGACATGGAAACTGTGGCATCAACATTAGTTTCCGACAATGTTTTATTTCCAAGAGAGAGAGATAAGGGAATTGGGGCAGCTCCAGTGCAGTGTTTGTGTTATAATCACTCTCTTTCCACCATCCCTTCAAGTTAGGACAATGATAAATCGAAAGTTTCTTCAAGGATGGTAACACTGTTGATCCTCTGAGCAGAACATCCTTACTGTCTATGTACTCTAAATCTGGTAATTCAGACAACCATAATTCTGTAAGGTTTGTCAAGGTTGCCTTCACCTTCATCGTCTGCAGCAGTGGTCCTATGCCAGCATCCACATAGTGCAACAACTCATCGACAGATGGAAACAGCGGTATACAAGATAGCTTCGGACAGTACTTTATTTTCAACAGAGAAAGCCAACGAAACTGAGGCAGCTGCCCACTGGTTGTATCTTCATCTCTCTTCCTCCACCATCCTTCAAAATTTGGACAATAATCGATCCAAAGTTTCTTCAAGGATAGGAACATTGTTGGTTTGTTGAAGTAATTTAAATCTGGCAATTCGGAAAGCCATAATTCTTCAAGGCTTGAGAAGGAAGAAATCATGGTTGTTTGCAACAATGGTTGTATTCCTGTTTTCACGTAGTATAATTTTTGATCAAGAGATGGAAACAATGGCATCCATGAAAGCTTAGGACATCGCTTTATTTGAAACAAATTAAGACAGGGAAACTGGGGCAGTCGCTGCTCTGTAGTTGCTGTTGATGCTGCTCTATCACCATCTCTCCTTTTCCACCATCCTTTGAGATTTGGACAATCATAGATCCAAAGATATCTCAGGAATGGAAAAACAGTTGCTCCTTCTCCTTGATTAAAGTAATAATCCTCATTCAGATCTATATAATCTAAATCATATAGTTCAGAAAACCATAATTCTCTAACCCTTTCAAGGGGAGTAGCTGAGTACTCCATCTTCATCTTCATAGTTTGCTGCAGTGGCTCAATTGCAGTATTCAGATAATACAATCTATCATCCAGATATGGAAACAGTGGCAAGCACTTCAATCGAGGGCAGTTCTTGATTTCCAACAAGGAAAGACAGAGAAAACAAGGCAGCGCCGTTGATGCAGTTGCTTCATCTCTCTTCTTCCACCATCCCTTAAGATTAGGACAATTATCAATCCACAGTTTCTTCAGGAAAGGGAAAAGTTTCGATCCGCCTTCTTGTTCATACAGAGAAGTATCGTCACTACAATCCATGTACTCTAACTCGGGTAATTCAGATATCCAAAACTCCGGAAGCTTGGAGAGGGGATAATTCTGAGCTGACTCCATCCTCATCTTCATAGTTTGCTGCAAAGGCTGAGACCCAGAATTGATATAGTAGAGCTTCTCATCAAGAAATGGAAACAATGGTATCCAACTTAGCTTGAGACAATTCTTGATTTCCAACAATGAAAGGCAAGGAAACCAAGGCTGCAGCTGTGTTGCAGTTGCACCATCATCCGCCTGCTTTCTTCGCCATCCTTTGAGATTAGGACAATTCGAAATCCAAAGTTTCTTTAACGATGGAAAGAACTTGCCCCCTCGAGCAACCGAGTTGTCCCCCATAGAATCCACATACTCTAGCTCTATCAAGTTTTCAAAGTTCAACTCTCTTAGAGAATAGAGTTGATCTAGTGGGGGGACTCGGCGGCACGCTGCGTTATCTGTTAACCAAATGACAGTGAGATTTGAGTGGGAAGAAAGTTCACTTGTCAACTTCTTGCTTCCAAATTGACTTAGCTTCAATTCTGTCTGCTCTTCTAGTGCTGTAACCTTGACAATTTTGTGACCAGAATCAGACTTAGTTTTCATGTTTTCTAATTCATCTTCCCATTCTTCAAAACTTCCGTAGTATAATGTAGAACCCAATTCTTTAAGTGCTAATGGGATTCCTCGAGCATATTCAACCGCCCTTTCTGAAAGTGCCTCGAATTCTTGCTTGGGGCTACGCTGTTTGAAGGCGTGCAAACAGAAGAGCTTCAGAGCTTCATTGCTGTCCAATGGTTTAACTTCATATATTTCAGCATTTGCATTCCTCAGAGGTTGTAATTCTCTGCTTATGATGAGAATTCTGCTCCCTGGGCCATATATAGTATCTGGTTTTCTTAAGAGAAGATCTAGTGGCTTTATATCAGTCACATCATCAACAACAATGAGAACTTTTCTTTTCTCAAGCCTTTGCTGAATGGGAAGTGGTAAAATGGTGCAATTGCTTTCATTTGAAATTCTTTGCCCCAATATGGCATAAAGAATTTCATTCAGCACACTCCCCTTTGGGCTAGCATTTTCGATAAGGCAATGGCTTGTAAATTGAACTTTAATTCGATGATATATCTTGCTGGCAATGGTTGATTTGCCTATGCCTGCAGCTCCCCGAATACCAACAATGCACACATTTTGGGAGCCAAGGCATAATAATGACTCAACACTCTCAATACGAGAATCAACGCCCACTAGTTCTTCATTGTAATAATTATTCAGACCCATACTCCTGATTTTCTCCAAAATGTGGCAGACAATTTCTTCAACTAGCTTGGTTTCAGGCCTGTTCATATATAAAAGGCATTATGATCAATCACAAGACAGTTGTTTTTTTTATTATTATTATGTAAAGTTAAAACTAAATGCATATATGCATAACAATCAATGAAAATAAAATAATTAAATATATGTCACTATATAATTGGATTAGTCTTTATATAAATGACGTGGTAATTAAATTGAATCTATGTCAAGATTTCATCCTCCAAGTACTATAGGATTTCATTCACTTGTCAAAGATAGGCAGGAAGAAGGCCATGGTGGATTAGGCAGACAAGAACCAACATAATATTTAATTATTATTTTTAAGCTAAAACTCAAATGAACTCATAAGCTATCACCTCATGCACTCATTAAAAAGTGTTCACGGTTCAAAATAATATTATCACAGCTCAAAGAACAATATGCATGCCGTAAAGTAATATTTTAATTCGTTTCACTGGACAAATAACTGAAAATATCAAATATTTCAGTGAAATTTTAGTTTTATTTATTTAGCATTCATTTATAATATATATAGAGAGAGACTGATATTTTAATAATTACTATATTATTTACTCATTTATAGGTACTATTTTTTCAACAGATAAATAAAAAATTTAATAAATGACATAGTAGACAGAATAAACCAATAAACCTAAAAATTTCTCATGAATCTAATTAGTTTTACAATAATTATTGACCATTTAACATTATAGCATTTAATTCTATTTAATACTAAGGTTTATATATAATGGTTACCTATAAAACTAACCATTGAAAAACTATATATATATATATATATTCTTATATTTTGTTAACTTATATGACCACTCATAAAATGAAAAAAGGAGAAAATGAATTAATCTTGATTCATACCGGACGTTATAAGAAACCAGTCCTGATAGCACTGATACTTGCTGCAAAGCTTGGCGCCACCTCTCCACTGAAGAAGAGAGCTCAGCATTTTGTCGATGCTCATCAAGTGCTTTCCCGTATTCCCCAGTCAAATCTTGAACATGGGTCGGATCTATCCGATAGAAAACCGGTATTACTATTTGACCCATAGTTTCCCTGCACTGAACTATTTTCTCCAGCTCCTCCAAACACCATGGGGAAAATGCATATTTTTCAGAGAAAATCACAAGTGAAATATATGAATCTTCAATCTTGTCCAGCAGAGATCTTGACACATCTTCTCCTCTAATAAGTAGTTCATCCACAAAGGGATTAACATCCTTTCCACGCAAAGCTTCAACCAGAAAGCTTAGAAAACCATCTCGCACATCTGAACCTCTGAAACTTATGAACACATCATAAGTTTTTATCAGTTGCAAAATGGGAGGAGGAGAAGAAGCCATGACTACACCAAACAAGTAGTCAAATGTAGATTATGATAAACTGATGTGTTTGATGAAATTTAGTTTTGCTATTAGCAATATATAAATAAGCAGCTTTAATCAACGCCGATTTAACAGCAGGAGCAATTGGATCAAATTGAATAAAATAAAAACTTTACTATATAGAAAGACCCGGATTATTGGGGGCATTTCACATGCTATTGGATTAATTATTTTTGTTATATATTTTGACTAAATTAGTTTTTAAAAAAAATAAATAAATAAACACTGCATTTCATAAATCAAAACAATACATCCTGTCTTGAAAGGGACGGATTTTTCTATAATTTTTATGTTCTGTCAAAATCTTGCTCCTGTTTCCGGAGTTTTTTTTTTATAGCAGATATGGTATGTATATCTCCATCTTAATCCACGACCTCAACGGCAGAACCAGACTCCAGTTGAGCAAATTTATTTTTTTTGGAAAAATTCCTGAATTAGAGAGCAAATATATATTTTTAGGGGAAATAAATATTAAAAAGAGTATAAATCCGCATAGTATTACGTGCATTCTAAAAAATTAAGGGGATATATATATATATATATAGTTAATAGTTTTTGAAAATAATAAAAATATAATATTTTCTATTTAAAAAGTATATAATTAACTAATTAATTAAAATAATAAAAATTTTAAAAATATTTTTAATACTAAAATAAAATAAAAAATTTAATAAAATGAGGAATCGGGTGGAGGTCGGAATCCCTATTCCCGTCAAAGTCGGAGATAAAAAAACTCATAAGTTTTTCCGACAGAAAATAGCGACAGATTTTGGGGATGGGAAGGAAGAACTCCTCAGCCCCGAACCCATCCGGTTGCATTCCTAATTAAGTTTACAGTTAATAAAAATAACAGTAAGGACAATTAATATCTTACGAACAGTGATTTTTCATACCCAAAGCCTTAATTATATCCATTATCATGATGAAGTAATACTAGACAATTGAATTAATCTGTAAAAACATTGGATTTAGGTAACTATTATTCTTCATGTGAAAACAAAGACTTCTGCTTCATTTAAGTCTTTCAACAATGATAATAATAAGTTAATGGGACTTCCAGAAAGCAATTAATTATATAAGTCAATAAATTTCATTAGTCTATTTACAGAAATTAATTAATATTTTTTCTATTGAAATTTTTCAAATGCCTACCGCAATATTAAACCCCTAAATAGATTCGTTATGTTCTTTTCACACGATGTATATTCTATTTCTTGTTTATTTTTTATTATTCTTTGATGTGCTACCGACACACACTTCGAATACCAAGAAAAAAAAAATTGCGAAATTATTTATTAAAACCGATCAAAATAGTTAATATCAATCACCATATTACTTCCATTTGCTTTGTGCAGTCTGCTAGAGCTAAGCCGTACAGATGCTTATGTGGCCTGCATGGAGTTGGGCAGGATATTATTTAATTTGTGGTATTCACTTAAATTATTTATTATTTTTAAAATTTTTTAAAAAAATTTTTGAATTTTTTATTGTTTTAACAGTAATTTTTAAATTTATGGTATTTTGATCAACGTACGCTAGTTACGACAATGTTCATCAAGTGCGCCACTTCAAGCTCTATGTGTGCGCATACAACAATTTTTTTTTTGTTAATTTAGCTACAATTTTTTTTTGTTAATTTATTTATTAAATTTTATTAATTATTTTTAAAAAAAATTACGATATAATTTATAAATTAGATTTTGATAAATTACATTTAGTAATAGTTAATGAAAATTAAGTAAATAAATTAAATTAAATTAATAAATTATAAATTAAAACATTTAGAATTTAATCATACATTAAATAAAATTTAAAAAATAACAATTTATAAACATTTTTAGAAATAAAAAATATAAAAAAAATTATAAAAGTTATCCTAAGTAATTACAATAAATTTTTTTTTCACGCATAATTTGTTATTATAAATAATTTTTTGTAAAATTTATTATTATTATTATTATTATTTGCCTCATACATCTTTTTATTGTAAAAATTAGCTCACATTATTATTATTATTATTATTATTATTATTTTGCATGCATAGATATTGACTTGTTAATTAAATTTTGGTTAATTATTTTTGAAAAAAATAAAGACACAATTTATAAATTAGAGGTTGATAAATTAAATTTGTTATCTAATGAATCAATTAAATTTCACATAAAACATATATAATTTAATTATGTATTAAGTAAAATTTAGAAAATAAAAATTTATAAAATTTTTTAGTGATAAAAAATGTGAAAGAAAAAAATAATAATATACAAATGAGCCACGTGGCTGTGTGCTCCAGTTGAGGTGGCGCACGCAACCACGTGGCTTCATCTACCTACGTGCGCCAGTTGAACTGATGTACGCCTCCTAAAACTACATAAATTTATAAATACTTTTAAAATCACTAAAAATTTATAAATATAATTTTAAATCACCATAATTTAAGAAATATCCTTAGTTGCTCCCTGAGTTTATTGACCAAAAAATTTTACGGAGTGACTTAATTTTAAAACAAATTATCATTATACTTCTATTATCATTATACTTCTATTGTATTATTCTAACCAAAAGTAACATTCTAGCGACGGATTTTTCTGTCGCTAAAGGTCAGTAAACACATTTTTAGCTACGTTTATCGACGGATATCTTCCAATGCTAAATGCTCCTCCCAAAAAAATAGCGAGGGACTTAATCCGTTACTGAAGACAGCAATATATTAGCGACGGATAATGTGGTCGCCAAATACAGGCATCCCAATCTGTCAGTTAATTTAGCAACAGATAAATCTCTTGCTAATTTAACGACGGATTTTATCCATCACAAATTCTATCGCTGAATTATTTTTAATTATTTATTCATTCCAAAACTAGATTTCGCTAATCTATCGTTAATGTCAAATTAATTTTTTTTTAATTTTGTTTAATATTTCATATTTTAAATAAAATATAAAACTTTTAAAATTTGAAATTAAGATCTAATATAATAAATTAAAACTGAAATCCAATTCCATAATAAAGATAAAGTATTATTCAAGTATACTTAAGTTAAAAAATCCAAACATTTAAAGGAAAAAATAGAAAAAAGTACTAATTGCGGTCCTACTATTGCTGCTGTGCTATACTAGAGGAAGGTGTGCCTTGACTCATAAACTCTGTAAGAACCCCTTTGATGGCATATTGGATCTCTGTGTGGAGGACCACCCTTTCCTCCTCTGATATTGACCGCATTTGATGTTGCATGTTCTTCATAACTCGTATATCGATAGAACTAGGATTGTTAGAAGCCTGGGACTTGGCTGTGGAGCTGCAAGATGAGGCATGACTAAAGAAAGTCGGTGTCTTAGAACCTATGCCATATATTCTGCGCTTCTTCTCTCTACCTGCAGTCTGGAGGAATAACTCAATGGTGTCTGGCTCAACCTCTGTAGATCCCTCAGCTGGTTGGGAAGCATATTCCAAAAGGGAATGGTAGCAATCCTATAATTAGGAAACAATACATATAAAAAATAAGTTCATTTGAAGACAACAAGAAAACATATATAAAATAGTTGCAGTTTGAATCTTACAGCAACATCTTGAGATCGCTTATCAATGTATTGTCGGTCTTCAGGTGTTTGTTTAGTGTGTGTGGTCACAAACAACTCAACAAGGTCGGGCTCTCTGCCTTACGCTCTTGAAATAAAAATAAATTGTAGCGCATATAATAGATAACATGCTAATACATATTAGCATTCAAATCGAAAAAGTTCTAGTTAGAAGTCGGATTACCATCTTCTTGGCACGCTCAACCATGGAAATCAATCCCCCTGTATAGAGTGACTTACTTGATCCCTCACCCTTAGTCTCACTGCACCGATTCCTAGATGCAATAAAATTCTTCCCCCTTAAATGCTCAGTGGACCAATAGGTTATGCAGCTATTCCAAACATCCTCTCTAACTCTATCCGGTCCTTGACCCTTCTACCTCTACTTACACAATGTCTCCATATTGCGTGCCAGCCTGGGTGTACCATCTCTCATAAATCACTTGATCCATGTGAGGATCCCAGTGCCACACTTTCTGCAGTTTAAAAAAAAGTTAGTTAATTTCTTGATGAAAATCTGAAAGAATTTCAGCTATAAAATGAAGATCCGGACCCCATAAGTGGTCTCCAAAACATCATACTCAAAAATAACATCACAATACATCAAATAGTTTTTATATATCATAACAACCAACTCACAAAACCTCACAACAAACTTTTCCCAATAGATATTTGTAAACCTTGAACTCCTCCCAATAGAAAGCAATAACATTATTAGGCACATTTTTCCAATCATGTCCATTCTCATGAAAATTAAGTAAAAAACTCATGCTCATGGTGGATAAAGCAGCGTGTGACTGAATGAACTGGTCACTGCAATTAACAAGAAACCATACAATATATTAAAAATTGAAATGAAGTCCTAACATGCTATAACAATTTGATGAAATGTACCTTGGTGGATCATAATCTAGGCAGCGTGGACTATAACCTGTAATGGAATTGATAGGTGCTACTGATGATCCAGTATAGGCATGTGAAGAAATTACTGGACTTACAGCAGGTGAATTAGGCGATGACTCTGGCAGTGTGGTGGTGGTGGTCGTCATGATCTACGGCCTCTCGATCTTGCTGGTGGTCTGCCTCCGGAACGTCCACCTTGCAATGAACTCTCTCCACTCTCACTTGTGGATCCTCTAGCCATCTACAAAAACTTGCAAAGTGAAATACAACACAGTAACACATACCATTGCTATGCAATAGTGCAATATAGTTTAGTTAATTACATATTAACAAAATAGCAATACAAACATTTCAATGCAAATACAATTCAATATATTTGAAACTAATTCAGCTAAGTACAAACAAGTATATCAAATTGCTTTATATAATGCCAACTATTCAGTATCAGTGTCATCTAGTTCCACTTCCTCCTCATCAGTGTCATCATCAGCATCATCTGATTCTATTTCTTCTTCTTGCTCTTTTTCATAATCATTATCATCTATTAGTTCTATGTAACCACCATTTGGATTGATTAAATTATCAAATTCATCATCACCTTCCACAACTATATAATGATCCTTAATGTCATCTTCTTGAAAAATCAGTGTTGTACGAACAATTGCATTACATGTTATTGCAATCTTACTGTTTTTTTATCATTGAACATTCGGTTTTGACACTGTCTTTTCTTACAAAGACATCTAATTTTATCATTATTCATCAATTCAAGGTGATTACAAGCCAACTGAATGAACTTGCCAACACCGGTAATAAAATTGGGGTTTAACAACCAAGTCACACGCCTTTTATCCATCCATTGACGATCCGGTCTCATCTTGTTTATTTAAAATGTACAACCCCATTTACTTATATATGTTAGAATATTTTTTTAATATAACTTAATCAATCTAGTTCATCCTTTCTAAGATTTCTACAAGAAATCAGAAATTTTTTTGTAGTTATATTCATATATGTCATTAAACGATTATTCGGAATCACTTGTTGAAAATAATGGATCCCATTTTATTTTTAATGAACGAAGTGAGAAGTTGACATAAATTAAAGGTCTCCAATAGCTCCATTTATTTCAACAGAGATCCGTTCTTAAAATTAATAAAGGATTTAGCTAATCAATTATTTAATATAACAATAAATTTTTAACTATACAAAATACTTAATACGTAACTAATAATTATTAATTAAATAAATTTCAGGGATTAAACTAGTTCAAAATTAATAATTAAAGGAATAATCAAATAAATTGAAAGAATGTAAATTATAAAAGTACTACTCAAAAAACTTGCAAGGTCAAGAATGAAAGCAATAATTAAAGGAATAATCAAATAAATTGAAAAGAATGTAAATTATAAAAGTACTACTCAAAAAACTTGCAAGGTCAAGAATGAAAGCAATCAAATATAGACACGAGATAAGTCCACTAGGATGCTAAAATTGCTAATATTATGCCTCAGTAAAAATATCTAAATTATGGAGGAAAAGATCAATATAATCAATCCTAACTAGATTAACTTAATTAGCAGAGTTGAATATGTCAGTCAAAATCACCTTATTTTGTGTACACTGCAGCTGACCCACCGTACTGATGGTAAATTCTTTATTTATTTCAGATTGCTAAGCTGCCACAATTCCACCATGGAAATTAAATTAGTAAATATAATTGAGATGCTTGATGAAATTACAGGATTCAATCACTTTTGGTGAATAATGACAGATCGGAAAAAATCAATTGATCATGGCTATAGGAATTAGAAATATGAACACCATGGCTAGTTTATCAATGTTTCCCACATAGGCATCTCTAGACTAACAGTTATAAAATTTATCAATTTCCCTCCATTATTTGAACTATATGAGCTCTATATTTAATGAAATTTTATTATTTTGTCTCTTAAAGTTATTTTTAGCATAAATTGGGTATGATATTCTTTAAAAATTTAAATTTATATCATTTTATGTCACTTTAAATTAATATAACTGTAAATAAAAATATAAAACTAGTATAAATATTTGTGCCAATCTTTTCCTTCTTTTTCTGTTTTACAAAACGGTAATTTACAACAATTTAATAATTGAATCTAGAAGTAGAAATAAGTTTTTTAACATATTAATTGATAAATTTCTTTTATATTGCAATATTGGTTATTGTTTATGTCTGTTATATGAAACTTTTAAAAGAAAAACATATGTATAAGATATTGTCATTTAACTTTCGTTTTCGAGTTATTGATCTTCCTTTGTTTGATTATGGATTTCAGAAAATTTAGTAGAATTTAAAGAATTGATGTTGATGAACTGTGTTACTCAAAAAAATGTTCAAATGTTAATTGTATATGATAGTTATTGTAATGTTATTTTACATAAATTCATAAATTTAATAATTCTTTAATTTTAAGAATTGAACTTAATTTATATCTTAAAATTGGTAATTGTTAATTATCATACTGTATATACTGTATATAAAAACATGAATAGGAGGAACAGATAGATTAATCGAAAAGTCAACCTGATTATATTAGTTTATTGAGTTAATTTTGTCATTTACTAATTGAATTTATTAGTTAATAGTATTAATAATTCATTATATTATGACTAAATAACTATATTTTATATATAAAAAAATCATATAAATAATGTTAAAAATAAATTAATAAAAAATATTAATGTCCAACTTTTTTTATGTACCGTGAATACTATTAATAAAAATTAATATTGCATTAATTTTATCATTTACTAATTAAATTTATTATTTAATATTATTAATAATTCATTAATTAGAAATTCAATTCTATTAGGATTAGATAACTATATTTTATACATAAAAAAATCATATAAATAATATTAAAAAATAAATTAATAAAAATATTATTGCCCAACTTTTTCTATGTACCGTGAATACTATTAATAAAAATTAATATTATTAATTTTAATTACAAATAAGTGATAATTATAAATAAAATTCTAACATTTAATCCGATTTTTAATTTAATGTCCAACATTTTTTAAGTTCTGTGCATACTATTATTTAAAATTTATATTATTGTTTTTAATTTATGAATTACAAATAACTGATAATTATAAATAAAATTCTAATATTTAATCCAATTTTTAATTTAATGTCCAAATAATTGACAATAAAGAAGAAATATTTGATATATTTAGAGTTATATAATATATCTAACTTTTATTGTTATTATATATAATCAATATTTGATCATTTACACTTTGATTATTATTGATCTCTCCTTATATCTTATCATGACTTTGCCACTGTCTATATCTATAAATAGAAGAATGTTCAAATGAGAAATTTTGCAAGATTATAATAAAAAAAATATATTAGGAATATAATTCAATTTGTCTTAATCATGTACATAACAAGTTAAGTTTTTAAAATTTACTTGTGTAGTAAAATATAATTTACTTTTATATAAATTATAAGAATCAAATATAATTAATAAACATTAATATTTAAATTAAATGTGACTTCATTACATGATAATTAAAATTAATTTGTTAGATAATATTATTATTATTACAATGACGATGATTATTATTATTTAATAATAATGAGTCTAATTATTAAAAATTACTTGCATCGCATGTGAATGATTAGGAATAAGAGAAACAGATAAAATGACTGTAAAATATTTATTTTTTCTATTTTATATATGAATTTTAATAATAAGCAAAATAGTAATTTTCATATGAATTATAATACAAGTTAAATATTTAATAATCACATGCAACACACATTAATAAAAAAATCATAATCATCATATCATCATACTATCTATAAAAGTGAGAATAAGGGAGACATGTAAATTTAAAAAGAAAGAAAAGTTAATTTAATGAAAAAATATTATGAAAACACAATAAAAAAATAACGATAGCATATTGTCGTTCAGAATAGTTTTCACTGAAATATTAAATTTATATAATGGTAAATCTAAACTAAATTACAATCATACACGTAAAATATGATATGAATTTCAAAAGACTACGTACTTATAAGTTATTTCAGAAGTTATAATTTCTTAATAATTTTTATATAATTCAATAATTAATTTATTTTTAACATATACAGAATAAGTTAAAATTTTAAGATTTACTAGTATAATATAATATAATATATTTTTATATAAGTAATAAAAATTAAATATAATTAATAATTATTATTATTTAAATTAAATGTGACTTAATTGCATAAAAATTAAAAATAACTAAAATTCATATCTATTTTTTTAGTTCTGGGTTTAACTAGAAATTTGAATTCGAAAATTCACAAGACTGATCATATAATTATTGTTATATTTTGTTAACTAATATAACCACCCATAAAATGAAAAAGAAGAAAATAAAATGTTGATTGATACCTGACATTATAAGAAACCAGTCCTCATAGCACTGATACTGCAAAAGCTTGGCGCCAACTCTCCACTGAAGAAGAGAGCTCAGCATTCTGTCGATGCTCATCAAGTGCTTTTCCGTATTCCCCAGTCAAATCTTGAACGTGGATCGGATCTATCCGATAGAAAACCGGTATTACTATTTGACCCATAGTTTCCCTGCACTGAACTATTTTCTCCAGCTCCTCCAAACACCATGGGGAAAATGCATATTTTTCAGAGAAAATCACAAGTGAAATCTATGAATCTTCAATCTTGTCCAGCAGAGATCTTGACACATATTCTCCTCTAATAACTAGTTCATGCACAAAGGGATAAACATCCTTTCCTCGCAAAGAATCAACCAGAAAGCTTAGAAAACTATCTCGCACATCTAACCTCTGAAACTTATGAACACATCATAAAGTTTTTCAGTTGTGAAATGGGAGGAGGAGGAAAAGAAGAAGAATAAGCCATGAATACACAAGACAAGAAATGTGAATTTTGATAAATGAATATGTTTGATGAAATTTAGTTTTGCTAAGCAATTTATAAAGAAAGTTTCTGTGGTGCACTCGTGTAAATTACACTTAATAATTTAGGACCATTGGATCATTAACTTTTAATCTCAATCATTCATTTTCAACGGATGAGATTAAAAATTTATAATCCAATGGTTTTAAGGCACCTGGTGTAAATTACACCGGGTGCACCACACCATAAAATTGCTCATTTATAAATAAGCAGCCTGTCAATGCCAACTTGTTTGTTCATATTATAACGGTGTGGACAAATTTTTAGAATAAATTAGGCTCAATACCTATTTATTCAACATAATAACAGCCGGATCAATTTGACCAAATTAAATAAAACAAAAAATTTAATACATAGAAAGAAAAAAAAACGGGATTAACATGATATTAGATTTTTTTTTATTTAAACCTGAATTTTATATACTAATTTAATTTTTTTGTTATGTATTTTGACTAAATTAATTTACACTAAAATAATTCTAATTATAGTTCTCCTTGAGAGTAATATATGTCAATTCAGTGCATTAAGTTTGTAGTAAATTTGGATCTCTCAAAGCATTCAATCAGATATCTAATCAAATTAAACCCAAATGATCAGTAGGTTAATTATTTTGATTCAATTGTTTTCAATTTTGGAGATTTAACAGAAAAATTGAAATGGGAAGACAACAATTTACAAATTAAGACCAACATATATGAATAATGAGTAAGTTAAAATAACATGAATATTATATTTGGATAAACATGATAGAGTCCTAATCTACTTTATTAAATATTGAATATAATTAGCGAGACCGTTATATTATTGACATTTTTTTTTTTGGAATTTCTTAGCCAATAAACTCAGTTTTAATTTGGAGTTTTGTAACCAATTAAAAACATATACAATTAAACCCAAAAAGGTGTAAATGAATTAACACAGAACTTTTCTAATTTAACCAGAAGTTTCAAGTTGGAGTCCTGAATGTACAGCTAGGTTAAAACTCTTATGAGAATATTTTACCACTCTTTATGATCTTATCCGGCATGAGTATGATTAATCTCAGCTTATTGATATATAAACGAAGGAGTACAAAAAAAAAATCCACAACTAACATACAATAGACAATTTAATTAATTAAACAATTAGTAGCAGGTGGTTTGGGTTTGATTTTCATTAACAAGCTAAAAAATAATTGACCCACCCAATTAGCTGGTAATGGGAGAAGAGAAATATTTGGCAAATGGAATATCTTCTCCTCTGTTTAGTCTTTTTTTTAAAAAAAAAAAAGAATCCAAAGCTTTACTTGCAAGTTTTGTAGACTGCAAATTTCTAATCTTTATTTCATCATGAGGATATATTACAGTAATTTTATAATTAAAAAATAATAAGGACAATTAATATTTTTAAAATAGTAATTTTTCTTTAATTATATATGTTATCATTAAGAAGTAATACTACACATAAAATAAAAAGTGTGTGATCGAATTAATTAATAAAAATATGGACTTTAAGTAACTATTATTCTTTATGAGAAAACAAAGAGTTCTGATTAATTTAATTTTTGCAATAATATTAAGTTAATGGGCCTTCAAGAAATCAATTAATTCTTTAGAGAAAATTACCCCACATAACCCGTTAGGAACAATATAAACCCCTAAACATTCATTACATAAAAAAATATTATCTAAATAACCTAAAAAAATACAAGCGCCTTTCTCGCCCTAATTTAATATCCCACTTAGCAGTTTATTGCATCATAATTTTTAGCTTTTCAAATTTTTCAGTAATCGTTTTGCCCTCGTCCTCTTTTTGATTCTAATATTGGCAATCTAACTACTATGATTCTTCCATTTTATCGTAATCCTCTTTTTGACAATTGCGATTTGTATTTTTGAATTGAACCTTATTTGTTTCGTGTCTGCCCTACTTTTACGTTGTCAACCGCAACACCTCTACACGGTTAAAAGAAAAACGTCCACACGCTGCACCGCAATTGGCTTTTTCGTACTGAAGAAAATCGTCTTCTGTTTGCTTAGAAGACGATTTTGATTGTGATTTTTGGACAAAGTTTTTCTTCTCTTCCTCATATGCAATTGCAATTGTTATCATAGGAGAGACATTTTTCTCAGTTCAGAAACAACCAATACCTTACATATAATATTTACGCATGTATAATTAATGTAAATCCTATGATAAGCTTTTTATTTTATTTTAAATCCCTTTAATAATTAAATAATAAAAATAAAATAAACATATAACAACAAATAACACAAATGAGAACAAAATAGAAATTAAATATATATTATTTAAATAATTTTAAATATATGGGATTTTAAAGATTTAATACCATATATATATGGAATGTTGTTTACGGTAAATGTTTTGGTCAGTATTAATGATCTATTTTTCCGGGATCATGAACTGTGCTACTGACATACGATGCATTTTTTTCCTAAGTTTCCCCATGTTGAATGACTACCATTATATTATGTATACCTGCATAGTGGAAAATCTACCGATTATTCTTAATATTTCATAATTTATTATTTGATTCTTTACATATAACAATTCTGCAAAATTAAACATATAACACACATATAATCATCATATACTACACATAAAGTTTTTGGGCAGTACAATTTTGATTGTGCAGATATCAGTCAGTTCCGTTCAATGCATCTGCAAACGTTAGTATTATTTTTTTCTAAACCATAATTTTAAGTCCATTCAAAATATGTGTAAAAGACGAATTTTTTTTGTATTGTATGATTATCTTTAAAGTGTATGTATCAAATGTAATGATTTATCAAAATCAATGATATGTTCTCATTGTTTTTACTTTATTTTTGCTAACAGCTATCGATTTTCAATTTTCTTTTTGGTTATTATATGTATATCAAGAACACCTATATCAAAAATATGCGATAGAGATACATACAAATTCAGAATCAGTTCTTTATTGGATTCTCTCAATTTTCCTCACCGATCCGGAATTTCTTCAATCTTGTTTTTTGATGTTTAGATGTTCTGCAAATGATTAATGTCAATATAATGATATGTGTCGCTGCTCCATAATACAATGAATTAGGATTTCGGTTGTTGAATAAGCTTAGTTTAGGTAACTAATCTCAATTTAAATACAATTAATGATTAAAACCGCATTCCTCGGAAACCATTATCTCCATTTTTTTTTTCCAACCGTTTTCATTGCGTATATGAAGGAATCACATCTGT
>CATIWF010058874.1:0-22475 GCA_949630135.1 Balakata baccata | reverse complement strand
GTAGCTAAATAAACTTAAACAAATTGAAGTATGCATTTTAAGGACCACTAACTAGGATTTGGTCTAAAGGCAGTGTGACCTTCATGTGTTCATTAGCTTATAACTTTTTCTATACTAGTCCAATTTGCATGATTCTTATTTCTAATTAAATATAACATATAGGGATACCACATATTTAAATTTCAGACCAATTGGACCATTGTGGAATATTTTTATGCAATTTACAAACATGTTCTGTTCTCTGCCCTGTTTTTGACCATAGGCAGTTTTGAGACACCAACTTTGCTTCTTCATATCTTACAACGTGTAAGTTATATTTGTATGAACCTTTATATGCACATAGATATGTTAAAATGAAACATTTTTCATGTTGACAGCTTTCATCCATTCTACCTCTAAGGTCCTCATATGGTAGGATAATTGGGACTGGTCAGAAACAGGGCTGGCATCCGGACCAGTTTGACTTGTGAAAGCTATAACTCACAACATACATAACATATTGAGGCAAAATTTATTCCAAAATTTAGCTAAGACATATACCTATAACTTTTGTATTTTGACCATTCACATATTATGTCTATAAGGAGCTCACAATTGGCCAACAACTGACTAGACCTGCCCAGAACACTAAGCAGGCAGCTCAAATATGGAACAGGCATGACCTCTTGCCTATAAATCAACATCCGCCCATAATCTGGCCTTAAATTTGGTTTAAAACTATATAACACATATATCTACAACTTTCATGTTTTGAGATTCCTCAAATAATGAGTCTATCATATAGAAACACAATCAAAACAGAAAGTGATTCAGCTAGGTTTCTCAATGGAACCAGTTCTAGTCCGATGCCCATATCTTTTTACAGACACCAAATCATACAAAAATATTTATATATCCATAAATCTAAGGCACAAATCTACAACTTTGATGTTTTGTGTTTCTCCATAATCAGCCTTTACCATGAAGAAAACGGGACCCTAAATTCAAGCAGCTTACCCATGGAAATCCTGTAATTTGGACCTCCTAAATCATATTCTATTAATCATAAATTAAAACTAGTAATTTCTGGTGATAACTAACCTTCAGATAGCTCTCTTCTTTGGTCTTATTGCTAGAGAAATTTGAGAGAAAGAAGGGAATGAAGAGGGACAAAATTTGGCTGAAAACAAGATAAGGCAGCCTCTTTATTTGTTTCAACCGACTCACTTTTGCTTTTTCCTTTTTTTTTTCTTTTATTTTTTTTTCTGATATTATTTTTAAATAATTTAAATAATTAGTAATTAATTAATTAAATTAATTAATTATTATTATTATTATTTTCTCTACATAATTACAAGTACTTAGTGCCAAAATACTATGTAGTCAAATTGTCTACGTTAATTTAACTATGCTAAATTTCCTTTATTTCAAATGTAATCATTTATTTAATTTCATTTTCAATATCTTGTGTCCTTATTTAAATTATAGCTAGATACGTACGACTTGGTCCTATTGCGATAAACCAACCCGTGTCAAGTCTATTTCGTGAATACGTTCACGCCAAAATCCCTACGTATGCATGTGTTTCGTGTGACAGACATTTATAAAATAAATATGTCGAAATGAAATGGATGTGATAATGCATGTATGGATGGTCGAGAATGTTATAGATGCTCAGCTAGATGACCGAATTAAACAGTTGCTGAGGCATACCGGATTTTACGGATTAGTGTAGATACCCTTTTTTCAACTTGATTGACATTTAATTACTGCAGTAGTTGAGAGATGGAGACCAGAGACACATACATTTTATATGCTTGAAAGAGAATGCACAATTACACTTCAGGATATTGCTATTCTGACTAGTCTACCTATTAATGGTCTTCCAATTATTGGACAAACCAATGATGATTGGCCATCTCTTTGTGAGCGTTTACTAGGAATTAGACCTCTACCAAATACAATTAGAGGTTCTCAAATAAAATTAGGATAGCTGGAAGATCAATTTGTAGTACTACCTCCTGAAGTTGATATGAACACTATTATATCTTATACTCGTGAACATATTATGTATATCATCAGTGGATTTATTATGTGGCAAAGACATTAGACGAGTTTCCTTGATATATCTTCCATTTTTAGAAGATTTTGCAGCATCAACCAATATAGTTGGGGAGCTGACACATTAAGCTTTTTATATTGAGAATTGTGCATGGCTTGCAGATTTCCTCCTGTGTCCCAAATTGCAGGTACATTATTTATTTTACAACTTTGGGCATGAGAGAGATTTCCATTTTTGGCTCCAACAATGAGAGTTAATGAAATACTGGAAGATGCACCATTAGGTCGAAGATATATGACTTTTTAATTATTAATATTATTCAGTGTATTATTAAAATTATTAATTAAAAATTACAACTAAAAATTATTTACTTCGTTATATACATAAATAATTGTAGATGGATCAGTCAGCGGATAGTACATGACACACCTTCACATGACCCTGCCCAAATCCGATATAGACTTAATTTATATTGCTCTAATGAGGTGTGTTATGTTGCCTCTAAATAATTTTTTAATTTTTTATAACAATTGATAGTGTTTAACATCTTATATTTCACTAAATAGATTATATGAGAGCCATATACTACAGATATTATTCAATCTTTACCTGCTGATTGCTTGAGAGGTCATGACATATGGAGGATAGTGGTACCTTTAATATGGATGCATATAGTAAAGTGGCACCAGCTTGATGGAGTTCTTAGACAGTTTGGCATACAACAGCCAATCCCTCGCCCACCACAATAGACTGAACATCTTCATTCAATAGTTCTATAAAGCAATACTAGTACAAATTGGGTTGAAAAACATTCGATATGGATTCAGTTATGAAATAATAGAGCTCAACATATGGGTACGCACTCTATTACCATTCACAATACATAGAATGGTATCGACAAGTTACAAGGAGATGGATTTCTCATTAGGGTGCTGTTGTTGATGTATCTGTATGAATACATATTCTTATTTTTCCATAAATTATAATTGTCTTTTATAAATGCATCTTAATCATATTATATGACATAAGTCTGATTAATTTTTATATTGACTACAGGCTGATACACTTGAGCACCTTTCATTATTAAACTCTAGATATCCCACACAATAGATCGCCACCAGTTTATTAGCGGCACTACGTGAAGACAAACGTAGGGTTACAATGCAACCTCCTCAACCTACACCTACTCCTGCCACAATTTCGGAAGAAGTACAGTGTGCATATGCTTCGTCTGAGCAACCATCACGTCATCGCTGACAACAATATGGGGGGTGTACCTATCCTTCTATCTGCATCTTATCAACGTGTGCCTCAACCTATTTATTTTCATCAACTCCAGTAGTATCCATCTTCCTCTACAGAACCTGGGCCATCCATATCTGGTGGACCATATATCCATTCTAGACGTATGTTCCCAACACCAGACTTCTACTCTTCTCGCCCATTTACACCATATGTTGGCTCCACAAACAATCTATAGATACATCAAGCACAACATTCTGAGTTCATGTGTACTCAAATGCCTCAAAAACCAATAGATTTTATGGGTTCGTCCACCTTTTGACCCACACATACAGGAATTGTTCCTACATAGGCATATTACTTTCCAGAGGGTACTACTACTGATAAATTTGATGATGATGATGACGATAACAACGACAATGATGATGGTGGTAGTGGTGGTGGTGGTGATCAAATACGGTACTCTAGTTTGATGGATATGAGTGCTTAAAGAATTAATGCTAGATGACAAAGAGGACTTCGATCACAAATTAAAAGAAATCGGCATTGTGGAACTTGAATGGATTTTTATATTTGTACATTATTATTTTTTTTGTCACAATTTGTTTGTACATTTTTTATCAATAAAAAATTTTATAAATTTTTATTTCCTAAATTTTACTTAATACATAATTAAATTCTACATGCTTTATGTGAAATTTAATTGATTCATTAGATAGCAAATTTAATTTATCAAGCTCTACTTTATAAATTGTGTCATTATTTTTCTAAAAAATAATTAACCAAAATTTAATTAACAATTAGTGGCCAATATTCATGCATGCATGCAAAAAATAATAATAATTACGTGGGCCAACAACAAATAATGTATGAAAAAAAAAACTTGGTGTAATTACGTATGTTAACTTTTATAAATTGTCTTTACATTTTTTATCCCTAAAAAGTTTTATAAAATGTTATTTCCTAAATTTTACTTAACGTATCATTAAATTCTAAATGCTTTAATTTGTAATTTATTTATTTTATTTAATATATTTACTTAATGTTCATTAACTATTAGTAAATATAATTTATCAAACTCTAATTTATAAATTGTGTAGTCATTTTTCTAAAAAATAATTAAAAAAATTTAATAAATAAATTTAATTAACAAAAATAATTTGTTGTAATTTAACCAAAATGTACAATGCATGCAAAATAAAAGTAGGGATGTGGAAAAAAAACTTGGTGCGCCACTTCAAGTGGCGCATCAAGTGGCATACATTGTTGCTCGCCACTTGAAGTGGCGCACATCAATAAAACAACTTCAAATTCGGAATTACTGTTAAAAGGACCATAAATTCAGAATTTTCTAAAAAATCACCCCAAATTAGTAAATAGTTTGGGTGACTACCACAAACTAAGAAATACCTCAATTCCCACTCGGACACCATCTCAACCAGGTTTTTCTCTTTCAGTTTTGGATCCAATCCAAAAACCCATTTTACTTCCCGTGCACACCTTCAATGCGTGTAACCCATTAGTTTTCCGATTATATTGTCACTCAGATCAACACTTGATCTTGAGTAAGTCATAAGTGGTATCTAGCAATATATCATGACCCATAATTGACTAGAAAATCAGCAATTATTTCTTTCACCCTCACTATACCCCACTTAGTTTAGAGCATGGTCTAAGTGTCAACTACGACTAGACTGATTACATCATATCTAGTCTGAGTGATGTTAGTACTTGGCACTGAGACTCATTACTCTTAACGATATGTCTTCAAAAACCTTTTCAAGATATTCCTACTTTGGCCAAAGTTTTCCAAGTAATGATCCCAACAAAAGGCTGTGGGTATGCTCTCCTTCTAACAAGAGTAGTGAATCCTTTATTAGCTACCCAACTACCTTATAATACCTCAAGTTGTAACCAATCGCCACCCTATGAACAATCTCTCTTGAGGCAATAAGGAATGGAGTCAGAGCACAGGATCAGTATCCAAGATAACTTTGAGTTCCTCAAGTCCAAGGATATTTGTACCATTACTATGATGACATTATCATTGATATATGTATAGAGTATCCATATGATAATCTCATAGCAGGTCTCAAATGTACTTAACTATACTAGCAAATATCCACATGTTAACTCTAAATATCTCATGCTTACATTTTAGGAGAACTAATACTTGATCCAATCAAAGGGTATAACATGTGATAGCCTATCTAGATCAATAGTGTCATATCCGATAGATCCTATGGCTAGGAACAGTTTAGATATAAATATAATTATACATGATAGGAATCTCACATCATGGTCTTATCATGAATTCTTTCATGCTATGTTTTATATCAATGACTTTCATCAATTAATTCAAGATCTTATCAATTCATATTAGATGAACATTAATATAATGAAAAATGCCTTTATTCATGTATATGAAATATGTACATGTATTACTAAAGGCGATTGTCTTTAGAGCACTTCTTTTACAATCTCACACTTGCACTAAACCCAATCGCCTTTGTACTTAATACCGTTGGTGAGTACATAGGAATCATATTTCTTTTGGGGAACTGGTTTTGTTAGTAGATCAGCTATATTCTGATCAGTGGGCACTCCATCGATTTTTATATCACATCTACTTATGATCTCTCTAATCACATGGTAGTGTTGAGCACATGTTTGGACTTGTGATGAGACTATGGTTCCTTTGCTTATGCAATGGCTCCATTGTTGTAACAATACAGAACTATTAGACTAACATTGCTAGAAACCACTCTCTAAGTTCTTAGATGAATTTTCTTATACAAACCGCATCCTTAGCTACCTCGTAAGCTATAATGTACTCAACTTTAGTTATCGAATCAGTAGTCATCTCTTGTTTGGAATTCTTCCAATTGACCGCTCGACCATTCAATGTGAACACATAACCTGATTGGGATTTAGAGTCATCCCTATTAGTTTGGAAGCTGGCATTTGTATACCCGTTTACCTCAAAATCTCTATCTCTATAAACCAAGAAAACATCCTTAGTCCTTTTCAAGTACTTAAGAATATTCTTAACAAATACCTAAAGACCCTCACCAGGGTCCGACTGGTATCTCCTTATGACACTCAAAGCATATAATACATCAAACCTAGTAAAAATCATAGCATATATGATTAATCCTATAGTCGAAGCATATGGGATCAAACTCATATGAGTCCTCTCATCTTGTATCTTTGGACACATACATTTTGAAAGGGTTATCCCATAGGTCATTAGAATAAAACCTTTCTTGGGCTGTTCCATACTAAACATCTTTAGCATCTTATCTATATATGTAGATTGTGAAAGCCTTAACAACCTCTTAGATCTATTAGATCATAATCCCTAAAATGTAGGTTGCTTCTCTAAGGTCTTTCATGGATAAGTTCTTTAAAAGCCAAATTTTAACATATTGAAGGATCAAGACATTGTTTCCCCTAAGTAGTATGTCATCCACTTACAAAACAAGGAACATGACTGCACTCTTACTAACCTTCTTATATACACAAGGCTCACTCGATTTTATGAGAAACCATACTCTTTAGCTGTCTCATCAAAGCGAATGTTCCAACTTCTAGATGCTTGCTTCAATCCATAAATAGATGTTTGAAGCTTGCATACCTTTTCACCATCTTTGGATGCAAAGCCCTCTAGTTGTATCATGTACACATCCTCAGTAAGGTTTCCATTAAGCAAAGTTGTCTTCACATTCATTTTCCATATCTCATAATCATAATAAGTAGCAATGGCTAGGAGTATCCTAATGGATTTAAGAATGGCCATAGGATTAAAGGTTTCGTCATAGTCAATTCCTTGTCTTTGATGATATCCTTTAGCTACCAACCTAGCTTCATAGGTAACCACATTACCCTCCATGTTTATTTTCTTATTGAAAACCTACTTACGCCCAATGGGTTTTATCCCTTCAGGTGGGTCAATCAAGGTCCATACCTAGTTTTCGGACATGGAATCCATTTCTAATTTCATGGCTATAACCCATTTATCAGAGTCTGAACTATTCAGAACTTCTTCATAGGTAGTAGATTCATCATCTTTTATAAGCAATATGTCTTTCAGTTCACTAATGAAATCCCTTTCTCTAGAACAGTACATACCCTACTTAATATATGAAGATCTTGCGTATCAGAAGGTATAGTCGCTACTACATGTGTAAGTGTATCAGCTTCGAGTTCAGCCAGTTGTTCTGCATCTGTTTGAGCATCTTGAACTTCTTCAAGTTCAATTTTACTACCATTACTTCTTCCTAGAAGAAACTCTTTCTCTAAGAAAGTAGCATGCTTTGAAACAAACATCTTTTATTCCAAAGTACTATAGAATTGATATCCAATCGTTTCTTTAAGATTAGGAAATCCTAAGAACAGACACTGTCAGATTTATCATCAAGCTTATCTGATATAATCCACTTCACAAAAGCCGGACAACCCTATACCTTCATGTGTGAAAATGAGGGTTTCTTGTTAGTCCACATCTCATATGGAGTAACATCAACTAATTTTGATGGAACTCTATTTAAAATATAAATGGCAATCTCAAGTGCATGGCCCTAAAAGGATTTGGGTAGATGTGCTAAACCCATCATTGTTTTTACCATGTCTAACAACCTTCCACTTCTCTTTTCAGCCACCCCATTGTGTTATGGCGTGTAAGGCAGAGTCCATTGGGATAATATTTCATTATCCCTAAGATAATCTTGAAACTCTTGGCCTAAGTATTCAACAACTTGATATGATCTAAGTGTTTTAATACTCTTGCTAAGTTGTTTCTCTACTACCGTAATGCCCGCTAAATAGGGCTTAGTTGTAACATGTGAGCAAATGACATATGGAGGGCTTAGTTGTCCTTACCATGTCCAACAATGTTCCACTTTTCCTTTTAGCCACACTATTGTGCTGTGGCATGTAAGACAGAGTCCACTAGGATAATATTCTATTATCCCTAAGATAATCTTAATACTCTTGCCCTAAATATTCACCAACTTGATCTGATCCAAATGTTTTAATACTCTTTCCAAGTTGTTTCTCTATTACTGTAATGCCCGCTAAATAGGGCTTAATTATAACATATGAGTAAATAACATATGGAGGGCTTAGTTGTCCTTACCAAGTCCAACAATGTTCCACTTCTCCTTTTAGCCACACCATTATGCTATGGCGTGTAAGGTAGAGTCTACTGGGATAATATTCCATTATTCCTAACATAATCTTGAAACTCTTGCCCTAAGTATTCACCAACTTGATCTGATCCAAATGTTTTAGTACTCTTACCAAGTTGTTTCTCTACTACTGTAATGCCCACTGAATAGGTCTTAGTTCTAACATATGAGTAAATGACCTATAGAGAGCTTAGTTGTCCTTACCATGTCCAAAAACGTTCCGCTTTTCCTTTCAGCCACACCATTGTGCTATGGTGTGCAAGGTAGAGTCCACTGGGATAATATTCCATTATCCCTAAGATAATCTTGAAACTCTCGCCCTAAGTATTCACCAACTCAATCTGATATAAGTATTTTAATACTTTTGCTAAGTTGTTTCTCTACTATTGTAATGCCCGCTAAATAAGGCTTAGTTGTAACATATGAGTAAATGACATATGGAGGTCTTAGTTGTCCTTACCATGTCAACAACATTCCACTTTTCCTTTCAGCCACACCATTGTGATATGGTGTGTAAGGCAGAATCCACTAGGATAAATATTCCATTATCCCTAAGATAATCTTGAAACTCTTTGCCTAACTATTCACCAACTTGATCTGATATAAGTGTTTTAATACTTTTGCCAAGTTGTTTCTCTACTACTGTAACTCCCATTAAATAGGGCTTAGTTGTAATATATGTATAGATGAATTAGTTTTGGGAATATAGAGAGGTGTATTGGAGGTATATGAGGGTATACGTGAGGTACATGTGGGGTATATTGGTCAATTTTGGCTTTGGTTTGAAGAAAGGGATGAAAGAAATGAAGAAATATGAAAAATGCATGATTTAAGCTCGTGAAAGGAGATTCACAACTGCAAACATCATGGTCAAGGTTAGATATTGACTGTTTAAGGTAGTTGCTATAATAGACATTCATGACCACGAAGGTTTTTGTTCATAACCATGAAAGCACTGATATATAAGCTTTTTACACGATCTTATTTTCATTTTTCACCATTTTATCAACTTTTAAACCCCAAGCATCATTCATACACACCCAAGAACCCTAAGTGAGTGTTTCTCCATGGATTTTTGAGTGATCAAACATCAAAACCAAGATAGAAACCAAGATTAAAGTGAGATGTGAAGGAATCACCAACATAGAGGAAGAGTTAAAGGAAAGTGAGAGTTCAAGTAAGGGAGAGCTTTGTTTTTTTTCATGATCAGGAGTGCTTTCTGCCATCAAGAGGTAAGTAAACATAAGAACTCCATCTCTTTGATATGACTATGAAGATATATGAGGAGATTATGTATGTTGGATGAAGGGCCATGGAAGAGAGGTTATGGAAGAAGAAAGGTGTTGAGGTTTTGTGTATATTTGAGTTCTTTAAAGTTATAGGAAGTAAGACACCATGAGATTGAGCTAGAAATTGCATAATAACCATAGTTTGGAAGGCATGGGTTAGTTTTACATATTTTCTATATTTCCATAGAGATGGAATTTGATATATAGATGTGTTTGTGATAGGGAAACAAGGAGAATAGGGAGGAGAACATCAAAGGGAGTAGAGTAGCTTCTTAGTTTGGTTTTGATCAAGTTCCTTAAAGAGGTTTGTACATATTTGCATTGTTATTTGCCTTTTGAATATGATGAATGCATGCAAATGATGTGTTGTGTGCATTACTATAGCTTGAGCATGCTTGTTTAATAAGTAAGGTAATATTATGAATTATGAAAGCATGAAATGGCATGTTCAATGTTAGGAAAATTAAGTTAGGTATTTGAATATGTATACAAGGTGGAATGCGCATAATAATGTCATATGTGTTTAGAATGTGAATTGTATACATAACTTAGCTGTGAACCTAATATGCAATGATTTGAGTCATGTAAACTTCATTATGATTGTATTATATGCCCATGAATGATTGTTACATATGTTTAGGAAGTATTTAGAATTGGAATTTTGGCAAAATTCAGTCATAAGAATAAGTTAGGCTCTTTCATAACCAACATCACAACTGAGCTGAAAACTATCATGGCCATGAATTTTAGTCCAGAATGCTTCACAGCCAGGCTTTACACCCAGTGCAAAATTCATGGTCATAAAGACATTGTTCACATTAAAAATAAATTGTGTTGAAATGATGTTTAAATGGGTCCGAGACATGTCGAGCATGCCTAAATGATAGAGTGTGATGTTATATCATATGAGAACATATTTATGAACCTAAATATGATATGTAAACATGAATATGTTGATTGTACAATTATGGAAACTATTAGAGAAGTGCACTAAAGGCAATCACCTTTAGCACTTGTTGTACAATTTATTTAACTAATAGAAGGCATTTTTCATTAATTTAATATTCATGTACTATATGAATTGATATTGATCTTAAATCGATTAATAAAGTCCTTGGTACATAACATAGTATGAAGGAAATCATGACGAGATCATAATGATGAGATTCCTATCATGTGTAATTATGTTACTATCTAAATTATCCCTAGTCATAGGATCAACAAGACAGGATATTGTTGATCCAGATAGACTAGCACATGTTATACTCCTTGATTAGATCAAGCAATAGATCTCATAAGCTGTAAACATGAGATATTTAGAATTAACATGTGGATGCTTACTAAGAGTAGTCAAGTACATTGGATGACCTACTATGAGATAATCATATGGATTATCTATTCAAATGTCAATGATAACTTAGATACTGATTCTATGCTTTGACTCCATTCTTTGTTGCCTCATAGAGGTCGCTCATAAAGTGGTGATTGAGTATAGCTTGAGGTATTCAAAGGTAATTAGATAACCAATAGAAGAATCACCACATCTGATAGAGGGAGTATATACCTAAGGCCTCTTATTGAGATCATTACTTGGAATTCTCTGGCTGGAGTGGAAATGTTGTGAAAATGGTCTTCAGTGACATGTCTAATAGAGTAATGAGTCTCATTAACAAGATATAATATCACTTGGACTAGGTGTGATGTAGTCAGTCAAATGGGAGCTGACACACAGTCTATGCTATGAACCGAGGTGAAAGGATGAATTGCATAGATATTTTCTATGGAAAGGTTTGCAGTCAAACCACTAACTTTTCAGTCAATTGGGAGTATGATGTATTTCTAGATATGGATCATGACTTGCTCGATATCAAATGTTGATTTCGGTGGCCAAGATAATCGAGAACCTTATGGGTGATACACTCTGAAGGTGTAAAAGAGGAATAAAATGTTTTGGATTGGATCCAAAAATATGAGAGAATTATTTGGGGTTGGACCATGATGAGATCGTGAAAAATTTGCTCAAGAGGAGGGTTATGGGCCACAGTGGCACCTATCATGCATTAGCGCACGCTAATATGCTGTCGGCAAGCCAAAATTTTGCCTATTTGATTCCAAATTAACCCTTTAACCTTCTAAACCCTATTTTGGTATTTTGGTCTATTTGGGCAACCCGAGGGTGTTTAAGAAACACATATATAATGCCTTTTTCACTAGAAAAATACCTAGCCTCCTTAGAGAAAATTTAATTGTTAATTTTCTAAGTCTTTTTCTCTTAAAGAATATTATTTTTTCTAGCTAAAAAATAATTATTCTAGGCCATCCCCTAAGAGGTTTCCTCCTTCTGGCTTTGTATGGATTACCATAGGTTTGGTTTGTTGTGTTGTGTGATAATCCAATAAGAAGAGAAAGTGGAAAGTTTAAGAGCACCAAAGGTAAAATCTTTAAACACTTATTTTGGTTAAATTAATTTTGATGATAGAAGTTGAATCCTTGGTTTGGGTTTTCATTTTATTTTTTTCCGTTGTATTTTATATATGAGATACATCCTCAAAACTCAACAGAAATATAAAAGAATAGAATTAAAATGAGAAGATACAATGATACAAATGCTCATTTATCTACCTGAGGACTACTCTAAGATAAATGATGCACCATAAAGAGGATAAGTGATACGTATCGGCGAGCCTATGAGTGAGAGTAATATAGCTTATGCTCGAAAAGCACCTCTCCTTCTAGTATTCATAGATATATGATATTATAATCAGGCAAGTTGTTAAGCTTGGAGAGCCTTCTAGACTTGAGATTTAGGCGAGTAGGGTGTCTTAAGCTCGGGTCGAGCACCCCAACTTTACACCCCGTATTTGGCTAGTCTAGAAATAAGGATTAGGCTATTTATTGAAAGCATAACGAAACTTGATAAAGCGAAATAAATGTATGAGTAAGAATGAGTCATGGTAACACAAAAAGAATGAATAACATGATAGAGCATGTATTGTGATATGATATTTCTTCATAGTATATATGCATGAAGTTATACATACATATGCTATAATATGTTCATATGGTATGCTTTTGTATGATTGCTTGGGAAAATTTCAATGCCTATATGTACTACTAAGCTAGAAATAGCTTCGTATGAGTTTTTCTCACACAGGTTCAAGAGCTTATAGATATTAAAGTCTTGAAGTTGATAAAGAGAATAGATAGTGTCTATATCAAGAGAAGACACTTGTGACTCGATTTGTGGGTCTATGATATCATATTTTGTATTATATATAATCATGCATTTGAGAATATTGAACATGGCTTGTAAGATGATAAAGTTTATGATGTTATATATATATATATTGGCTTGCATGAGGCTTTAAGCCATAAACCACATAGTTGGTAAAAAAAATATTAATATATGTGCCATGACAGTATGGAAAATAAAATATATGAGTCATTATTATATGAATTGATGATTATAATTAACTAGATATAAGACAAGTAAAAATAGTGGCGTTATGCCTATGTAATGGGATTGTTCTTATTATAGAATTATATAATAGGCACAGTCCTGTTATATAGGTAGGGCGTCACAACTACATTTTTTAATTCTTTGAACTTTTCAAAAGCTTCATATTTGTATCTCATTAAATATAAGAACCCATATTGTGAATAATCATCGATAAAGGTAATGAAATAGATAAAACCACCTCTAGCGTGCACACATATTGGCCCATATACATCTAAATGTATTAGTTCCAATTGTCCTTTGGCACATTCACCCTTTCCACTAAAAGGTAATTTTGTCATCTCGCCTAATAAGCAAGATTCACATGTGTTATATAATTCACAATCAAGTGACCCTAAGCTACCATCCTTGTGTAGCTTAGTCATGCGGCTCTCACTAATATGGCCAATGCGATAATGCCGTAGATAAGATGATTTTAGACTATCTTGTTTTAGTCTTTTATTATTGTCTTTGATATTAAGAATTGAACTTGACATATCTAATATGTAAATTCCATTGCATAATGTACCAGATGCATAAAGAATATCATTCAACATTATTGAACAACTATTGTTACTATATGCTAAATGAAAACCACTTCTATTCAAAACAGAAATAGAAATAATATTCTTTGTCAAAACAGAACATAATAACAATTATCAAATTCTAGTACTAGCCCATTAGGGAGGTTTAATAAATAAGTTCCTATAGCTAATGCAGCAACTCTTGCTTCATTTCTAATGCTTAAGTCTGATCCTCCTTTACTGAGTTGCATACTGTTCTTGTAGCCCTGAATGATCAATACATATGTTGAGCCACAATCGGTATCTAATACCTATATGTTACTATCGAAAACAGTATTTATCTTAATGACATAAATACCTAAAATAGATAGGGCATCTGATGCCTTCTTCTTCAAAGACTCCAAGTAGGTCTTGCAATTCCTCTTCTAGTGACCATCCTTGCTACAATGGAAGCAAGTCCCCTTTCGTGCAATCTCTTTAGCCTTTTTCTTAACCACACCTCCCTTAGACTTTATGGACTTCTTCTTCTTATTCTTTTTCTTCAAACTAGAAGATTCCACCAGCATCACAGCCTTACTCTCATTTTTGATAGAAGGTTCAGCTATTTTAAGTAAATTGATCAGCTTGGGTACTGTGGATGTAATCCTGTTCATCCTATAGTTAAGCACAAATTGTGCATAACTATCTGGCGCACTAGTAAGAATTAAGTCTATACTTAATTCATGATCCATCATAAAACCCAGTTGGCCCAATCTCTCAATGTAGCCATTCATCTTCAGTGCATATTGCATTAGAAATGTCTCTTTAGCCATCTTAGGGTGGAAAAGCATCTTGGAGATCTTAAACTTTTCAAATCTAGCTTACTCATCAAAAAGCTCCCTGAGATGGTAGACTATGGTATTTGCATCTATAACCTTGTATTGCTTATGGAGCTCTAGTGATATAGAGGCGAGCATAATACAACCCGCCAACTCACTATCATCCAGATGCTTCTTATAAGTAGCCTGCTAGCAGATGCTCCAGTATCAGGAGGAGAAGGAAGCGTCTCATCCGGAATATAGACTATTTTCTTAGCTTTGAGAATAATTCTCAAATTACAAAGCTAGTCCAAGAAATTTGGCCCGATCAACTTATTTGACTCAAGAATCAAGCGTAGGTTCACATTTAATGACATGATTCTAGCAACCTAGATGTAAAAGAAAAACATGTTAGAGAATATATATGAATGCAGTTTTAGGTCTTCAATAACTCCCACTATTTTATTACGAATCCACAGCCCTCATTATGAATCCGAAAGAACCTATGTGGAAGTTCTCCTAGTGGGTCGATATACAATATCTCTAAGAATGATCTTAGGTTTGCCCAATAAGCCATCATAGGTCAATTGGTAGGTATTTAATCTATACCAATTGCATTCTCAAGCAACTATCAAATATAGTGCTATCAATTTTTGATGTGTGTACACTCATTAGATTATCAACTATAGATGTATGATGTAGTGTTAGATACTGCTCATGACTTGCTCGATATCAAATATTGATTCAGGTAGTCAATATAATTGGGAACCTAATGGACCACACACTTTGAAAATGTGAAAGAGGAATAAAATGGTCTTAGATGAGATCCAAAAATATGAGAGAATTATTTCGGGTTGAACTATGATGGGATTGTGGAAAAATTCCTGAGAAAAAATTGCTTGGAGGGGTCACGGGCCCACTACTAATGCACTGTCTGGCAATGCTCGCTGGCAACCCCAAATTGAGGCTAAAATTGGCAAAAATGCCAATTTGGCACCTAACTCTATTTTGGCTTTTTTTTTTTTTTTGTCTTTAGGCAACCTTAAGGTCTTTATAAAATACCTATATAAAGCCTTGTCACTAGAAATTTTACCCTAGCCTCTATGAAAATTAAGTGTTAATTTTCTAAGTCTTTTTCTCTCAACTAATATTATTTTTGCTAGCATAAAAATAATTATTCAAGGCCATCCCCTATGTGGTTTCCTCCTTTCGGCTTCATATGGGCTTGGTATGTTGTGGTTTACGACAACCCGACAAGAAGAGGAAGTGGAAAAATTCAAAAACATCAAAGGTAAAATTTTCAAACCTTTTATTTTGATTAACTAATTTCGATGACACAAGTGGAGTCTTTGGTTTGGGTTTTGATTTATATTTTTTCTGACGCTATTTTATGTATGAGATACATTCTCAAAACCCAACAGTTGTATGCCAGCCCCCTTGTGTTCATCAAAATTAATTTTGATTGAAGATGCAATGAGATTGCTTGATTTGGCAATTTTGGTTCCATTGATTTGAAAAATTAATTTTAATTTGTAAAATTCGTTTTAATTATTTTTTTCACTATAATTTGATCATGGGATAATTAAGGATGATTATAATGATTGAAAAATGGTTTGAATGGCATTCAAATAACTAATTTCGGATTTATTGTGAAAATTGCATAAAACTAGGTCTTCATGATCTAGTGTTGTTGTTTGATTTATTTGATGGGACTGTTCATAATATTTTTAAAGTGATTAAATATTAAAATCTATATTGAAATTGTATACAAAATAGCATTAGCTAAATCAACATAAATAGACAATTTTGGTTCAAGTATCTCATTTACCTTTATTTTATGCATTAGAGAATGCATACTAAGGGCTTATGGATTACATGATGGATTATGGAGCCAAGCCCAATGTGATTGAACATACATGGCTTATTTGAATTTTGTGGTAAATCGGGAATGTGCATCCCTATCTCTTTTTATTTCTCATGTATTTCTCTTCTCATCTCACTCCCCTCAAATGTAACTTTAGGTTTTCTTTTTCAAAATATGTAATTAGATTATATAGGATTATGATATATTGGAGATACAAAGGAACAAGAAGTAATAAGGTGGTACCATAAAGATGAAGACTCAGAAATAGGAACTGTGAACTTCTATTTTGGGTTAAAACTCATGCATAATCTTAGGTTTGACCTAATCAATTCTCTTTGGCTCAAGGAATTTATTGTGGAATATCCATATTCATGCTATGTAGTTGACGTAACTATCTTTTATATAATCTTGTGATGAATGGATATATAATTGCATGCCAATATAGATGAGACTAAATTATTAAAATCCCTCATTAAATAAACAATTAAGTCATATGCCTTTCATTCATGTGGAGAGAACCAGAGTTTTTCTAGATGATGGGTTGTTGAGTTGCCTCATACCCATTCTATAAGAATATGTTCAAACCATTGAATTAAAATTTCACGATTAATGGGTTGGACTTAACTAATGTCATTGATTTGTTGGATTTATGCCAAAGTCACTGAGTATTGGAGGTGAAGTTGGGTAGTGTACATAAGATATACATGCTTCAAGTGTTGATAGCCCAATGTATATACACACATCAATTAGTTGATAACACATGATTTGATAATTGCATAAGAATGCAATTGGTATAAATAAGATACCTACCATTCGAACTAAGGTAGTCAGCTGGATTTGCACCAAGGCTATTCTTAGCAAGATTGGATATCGACCCACTAGGAGAACTTCCAACGGGTTCTCTCAGATTTATAGTAAGGGCTATGGGTTTGCAATAAAATAGTGGGAGTCATAATGTATTTTATTAAAGACCTACTAATATCATGCATTCATTCATGCACACACTTCTACAATCTCAATCTTTATATCTAGGTTGTTAGAATTATATCATTCAATGTGAATCAAAGCATAATCACAAGTCATACTTTTTGACTAATATAAACTTCCTTGGCTGGCTTAAAACTAATAATGGTTCTTAAATCCAAAGGGCTGTCAAAATCTTGGAATTGCTAATTTTCCTTCCCTTACTAACAGAGATGCTAATGTTATGAACAATTTACATACAAAAAGTACTTAGATAATAATGGATTAGCTCTACGATTATTCAAACTTCAAAAGCATTAAGGAAATGGATGTAAAACCATTATGTATCATGTTAGGGAGATGACCAATGAGCAAGCTCACATTTAGCAATATGAGATATCTAAATTGCTCTACCACTCCAAGGTGATAGAAGGGAGATCTAAAAGCAACATGCATTATAGATAAAAGGAAAAGATAGAGACAAGGTCGAAAGGAAATTTACTTCCATTGTGGTAAGAGTAGCAAAATGGAAGTGGAATAACAAAGCTTATTTGAAGTTTTAAAGAAGTAGAAGTATAAGACATATGAATGCACCTTCCACTTCAAGTAAATTTGTTAAAGAGGATAACATTGTTTCTTATAATAATACATGGGTATTGTATAGCACATATAGGTCTCACATATACAAATAATGCAAGACCAAAGAAATAATAAATAGCTTAAGAAGGGAAAGTCAAAACAATACACATTGGCTATAAAGCAAAAGTTGCTTCAATAGCTATAAGGGCTTCCATTTTGACACTGTCTAGTAAGTTTATTTAAAGGATTAATCAATTGTAGTTTTGTTTTAGTTTTTGAATAAAGAATACAATTTTGTTTAATAGTTGAACAAAAGTTTTTCCGTTTGACTATTAAGAACAATTGTTGTTCTATATAGTCGAATGGTATTCTTTATAGAACTAAAACATTATGCAAAGGAGTTAAAGGATGGTTGATGACCTAAAACCATAAATTATGGCATTTTCAACTTGGGCATATAAAAGAGAATCAGATGATGAGTTATGGTAACTTTAGGGTCACATGATTATGAATCATATGACACATGTGAATCCTACTTATTAGGCAAGATGACAAAATCACATTTTAGTGGAAAATATGAATATGCAAAAGGGATAATGAACCTTGTACATATAGATATATGTGGAAAAATATCCATGCATGCCATAGATGGTTTTGTCTACTTCATTACCATAATTATGATTACTCATAATTTATGTAATTGTATTTGGTGAGATTCAAATTGGAAACTTTGAAAAGTCAAAGAATTCAAAATGAAGTAAAGAAACAATTTGGCAAAAGTATTAGGACACTTAGATTAGATCAAAGTGAAACAATACCTAAGCTAAAAGTTTCAATCTCATCTAAGAGATATGGAGATTTAATCTCAAGAAAGACTCCACCTTATACGCCATAACACAGTGGTGTGGCTAAAAGGAGAAATTGAACCTTGTTAGAGCTGGTGAGGTCTATGGTAATTTTGTAGAATTCCTTAAAGTTTCTTTTATGGTCATGCATATGGGATTATATTTATGTGATAAACATAATACCTTATCAGTCAGTTGATGTTGTTCCATATAAGATATGAAATAACATAAAACCTATATTTTCATAAATGAAGGCTTAGGATTGTCCTGCTTAAGAGAAGCAGAGAATGTTAGATTAGTTAAATCTAACCTAATGTTTGTATATGGGATAACTAATGAGAGTCATTTGGATATCAGTTTTACCACTATTTAGAACATAAGGTGTTTGTTTCAAAGTATGCTATATTTCAAAAAGTTTCTTCTATAAAAAGATAGTGAGAGCAAGAATGAACTTGATCAAGTTCAAAGATGCTTAAGCAGACACGAATCAACTAACAAAGCTTAATATATTATTCATATAGATGAAGTAACAGTAAGACCATATGAAACACAAGATCTTCATAAGTAAAGTAGGATACAAGTTGTTCCCAAGATATATAGATCTCTTATATGTGAACAAAAGGTCGTATTGGTCATAGAGGATGATGAACCTAATACTTATGAAGAAGTTTTAAAAGATTCAAAAAATGACTAATGGCGAAAGCCATGAGTCTAAGATGGATTCCATGTTTGAAAACCAATTATGGACTTTGGTTGACCCACCTGAAGGGATAGAGCTCATCAAGTGCAAGTGGGTTTTCAAGATGAAGACTTATATGAAAGGTAACATAGTTACCTATAGAGCTAGGGTTGGTAGTTAAAGGACATCTTCAAAGACAAAGGTTGACTTTGACAAGACCTCTTCTTCGCATGTTATGCTTAAATCCATCATAATACTCCTAGCCATTGCTACTCATTATGATAAGATTTGGCAAATGGATATGAAAACAGTTTTCCATTAAGGAAATCTGACCTAAGATATGTACGAGACACAACCAGAAGGATTCATATTGTAACACCTTAAACCTGTGGCTATCACTTATACTTGTAGCATGTTATCATGTATTGCATAGAATAAGACAGTCCTATTTATAATGAGGGATAAATTTTTTTTTGAATCATATATCATTATCTCTATGCAATATTTAACAATTTTTCCATAGCATCACAGCCTAACTATAAATATAACGTAAGGAGAGAGATTGGTGAGGCTCGGCCGGTGACCTGTGATCCATGTCTTCTATATAGTATACACCTCCAAAATGAGCTAATTACACGATTCTTCCTGAAAAATAATGCTATTTGATGAATTGCAACTCAATGAGAATAATTATAAAAAGCTTTCTAAAGTACCAAGCCAATCACAGTTACAAGTAATAATTGTCATTCATACACATTTTACATGTTATTTTATTTATCAATATCATATGAATATAAATGATATTAAATCATATAAACATTTCATTTGCTTATGCTTATGTCATTTTCTTATTGTTGTGACTGGGCTAAACAAACACTGTCCCGGTTTTCCATGTGAACATTTGCATTTACTAGCTAGCTTGATCATTTGTAACATTTGACATTTGTTAGGCTATAAGCCTTTTCTTTTGCTTTTGAACATTTGTTCGGGCCATAGGCCTCTTTTTTTGCTTTTCAATCCTATTTAGCTGGTCACAACACCTTTTAAGTCCATATGCAATGCATTTGTAACAATCATTATACATTTCAGTCAACTTTTGCCTTATACAAAGAAAACCTAGACATGTAATCCAAATATATACTTTACATTCAATACAGTCTCATTAGCCATATTATAGCAATCATATAGTTCAAATAAAGAAAATCAAATCATATTACACGTAGCACGTAATAATTATGTTACACATAACATGTAATAATCACACGTACCAAAAAAATCGTTTGATAATTAAACTCACATTTTCTTTTGATATTGAGCTTCTAACTTACTGTCTTTCGCTTCCTTGGGGGTCTCCAATATGATGTGAGCCTAATTGAATGTATACTTAATTACTTGGTAGCTAAATAAACTTAGTGAAACTTAAACAAATTAAAATATGCATAATATGGATCATTAACTAGGGTTTGGTATAATGGCAGTGTGACCTTCATGTGTTCAGTAGCTTATAACTTTTTTTTATACTAGTCCAATTTGTATGATTCTTATTTCTAATTAAAGATAACATGTAGGGTTATAAAATATCTAAATTTCATAACAATTGAGCCGTTACATAATATTTTATGCAATTTATAAATATGTTATGTTCTCTGCCCTGTTTTTGACCTTAGGCAGTTTTAGGACACCAAATTTGCTTAGTCATATCTTACAACGTGTAAGTCATATTTGTATGAGACTTTGTATGAACATAGATATGTCAAAATGGAACAATTTTTCATGTGACAACTTTCATCCATTCTGCCTCTAAGGTCCTCATATGGTAGGGTAATTGTGACTGGTCAAAAATAGGGCTAGCATCCAAACCAGTCTAAATTTTGAAGGCTATAACTCACAACATACACAACATATTAAGGTAAACTTTGTTCCAAAATTTAGCTACGACATATACCTATAGCTTTCATGTTTTGACCATTTACAGATTATGTCTATAAGGAGCTCAAAATTGGCAAACAACTTACTAGACCTGCCAAGGACACTAAGCAGACAACTCAAATATGGAACATACATGACTCTCTTGCCTGTAACTCAACATCCGCCCATAATCTGGTCCAAAAATTTGGTATACAACTATATAACCCATGTATCTACAATTTTTATGTTTTAAGTATCCTTAAATATCAACTCTATCATACAGAAACATAATCAAAACAGTATGATTTAGCTAGATTCCTCAACGGAACCAGTTTTAGTCCGATGCCATCTTTCTACAAACACCAAATCATACAAAACTATTTATAGAGCCTTAAACTTAAGACATGAAACTATAAGTTTGGTATTTGTGCTTCTTCAGAATTGGCCTTTAACATGAAGAAAATGGGACCCTAAATTTCTGCCATGAAAACAGAATTCAAGTAGCTTACCTATGAAAATCATATAGTTTGCACCTCCTAAGTCATTTTCTATTAACCATAAATTAAAACTAAAAATTCATGGTGATAACTAACCTTTAGATGGTCCTTTTTCCTTGGTCTTATTGCTGGAAAAATTTGAGAGAAAGAAGGAAATGAAGAGGTTGCAAACTGAAGGACAAAAATGGGCAGACCACTCTTTAAGGTAAGTTTGCCAACTTACCTTTTCTTCTTCTTTTTTTTTTTTTTACTTTTCTGATTAATTTAAATAATAATTAATTAAATTTATTATTATTATTATTATTTATTTAAATTTATCAGAAAAGTTTAAAAAAAAGAGAGAAATCAGAAAAATTAAAATGGGACAAAATGGCTAAGTCAAAGAGGACTGCTGCCTTATCCCTTCCAACCATAGTTCTCCTCTTCTCTCCTTCGTTTTTCTTCAAATTTTCTCTCAAATTCCAGCTAAAAATTAATCCTCGGGTGAGTAATTATTCCTTCTTTGTTGTTAATCATGATTTGGGTGTTGATGGGTCATGGTTTATGGTAAGAAAGTTGCCAA
>CATIWF010058864.1:0-21134 GCA_949630135.1 Balakata baccata | reverse complement strand
TGCATTTAATGCACTTGTAATAGAACATTAGAAAGAGTTATGGTACCATTTATAACGGCTAATTGGTAGGTAATCAGTATAAATACCTTACCAAAAGGCCATTTAATAAAACTAACAACTTAACAAGTGCCAAAGCTATTGCAATTTATTTTCTCAAATCCTTTCATTCAATTACTTTTGTATAAGGGTTCAAGTGTTAATATGAAAACACTTGGGTTGTCTTGTAATTGGGTAGTATGAGCTAAATTACAAGGAATTGGTTATTGTGTGAGCCACAAAACACAAGGGAAATTTGGGTTGAGTGTTAGCCTTACTAAAACACCTAGTTAGGAGTAAGCTAGTTGAAACTCCAAAGATTGTAATCTAAGTGATTAGATTAGTTAATACCCAATCTAAGTTGGGGAGAAAAGTAGGGTTAGTTAACACCCGAACCTCTATAAAATTCGTGTCTCAATCTTACCTTTTCTCTTTTATTATCTTGTGTGTGCAAATTTTTAATTTCCCACCAATTCATCCCCCCCTTCTTGGTGATTGTTTGGGCAACACTTGGAAATTTTGTCTCAAAATTGTATGAGGGTTTCCTTCTAGGATATTCCACCACTAGCGAGGCTTATAGGGTCTTCAATTGTAGAAGGGTCTATGAATGTTAATTTTGATGAATCAAGTAGACTTGATCCTAGGAAGGGTAGTGTCTTTGATGATGTTATAGGTTTAATAGAGAAGCTCAATCTTGATCATGAGAAGAATGGAGAGTCTTTAGAGAAAGAAGATCATGATGAGGATCAAGAGGAGTAACCACATAGGCAACAACATTAAGAGGAAGTTCTGCCTCAAGCTCAAGAGCAAGGCACCCAAGAGCTACCTAAGAAGTGGAGCTTTATGAGAAACCAACCAAAAGAGTAAATCATTAGTGATCCCACCAATGGTATAAGTGCATATTTTAATCTTAAGCTTTTAGATTTTATCTTTCAAATTGAGCCAAGGAATATTGATGAGGCTCTTAGTGAAGAAAGTTAGGTGATTGGTATGCAAGAGAAACTCAACCAATTTGAGAGAAACAAGGTTTGGACTTTGGTTCCTAGACCTAAGGACTACCCAATTGTAAGTGGGACTTTAGGAATAAGTTAGATGAGCAAGATAACATCACTAGGAACAAAGTTAGATTGATTGTCAAAGGGTCTAACCAAGAGAAGGCATTGACTATGATAAAACCTTTGTTCCCATAGCAAAATTAGAAGCTATTAGAATTTTATTAGCATATGCATGTCACATGGATTTTAAGCTTTTTAAAATGGAAGTTAAAAAGGCATTTTTAAATGGTTTTATTTCGGAGGAAGTTTATATTGAGCAACTTCCTGGTTTTGAAATTCATGAGTATCCAGATCATATCTATAAGCTCATTAAGACTTTATGTGGATTGAAGCAAGCTTCTTGTCATAAAAGACTTAGTGCATTTCTTCTAAACAATGGGTTTTCAAAAGGGCATGTAGATACTAAATTGTTTATTAAAAAGCATAAGCATGATACTTTAATTGTTCACAATTATGTTGATGACATAATCTTTGAGGCTACTAATGAATCTCTTTGCCAAGAGTTTATTGAGTGTATAACTAGGGAGTTTGAGATGAGAATGATGGGTAATTTCAAATTCTTCCTTAGTCTTCAAATCAAGCAATGTAAGGAGTGCATCTTCATCAACTAATCCAAGCGCACAAAAGAGATACTTAAGAAGTTTGGAATGGAAGGATGCAAAAGTGTCAAGACCCCAATGAGCACATCAACAAAATTGGACAAGGATGATGAAAAGCTTTGTGGAGGCATGATTAGATCTCTTTTATATTTAACTGCCTTTAGACCTAATATCATGTATAGTGTATATTTGTATGCTAGATTTTAATTACGTCCTAAACAATCTCATTTGCATGCCACAAAAAGGATTTTGAAATATATTCATGGCACAATGCACTTAGGCTTATGGTATCCTGGAAAAACTTCATTTTATATCATTAGTTTTTAGAAGGCCATTTATACTAATAGCCTTTTGAATTGAAAAACCACTTCAAGAACTTATCACTTTATTGGTGAATGTTTTCTTGGTTAATAACAAGAAACAAGTTTTGGTAGCCTTGTCTATTGTTGAAGCAGAATATATGGCACTAGATTATTATTGCACTCAATTTCTTTGGATGAAACAAAAACTCAAGCACTATGGCCAAGTAATTGATCACATTCCTGTCAAATATGACAACACTAGTTTAATAAATCTTTCTAAAAATCTCATTCAACATTCTAGGAGCAAACACATTGACATTAAGCATCATTTTTTGAGAGATCATGTCCAAACTAGTGATATTGTTGTTACCCAAACAATCACCAAGAAGGGGAGGGGGGAGGATGAATTGGTAGGAAATTAAAAATTTGCACACAAGATAATAAAAGAGAAAAGGGAAGATTGAGACACGAATTTTATAGAGGTTCGGGTGTTAACCAACTCTACTCCTCTCCCCAACTTAGATTGGGTATTAACTAATCTAATCACTTAGATTACAATCTTTAGAGTTTCAACTAGCTTACTCCCAACTAGGTGTTTTAGCAAGGCTAACACTCAACCCAAATTTCCCTTGTATTTTGTGGCTCACACAACAACCAATTCCTTGTAATTTGGCTCACACTACCTAATTACAAGACAACCCAAGTTTTTTCAGATTAACACTTGAACCTTTATACAAAAGTAATTGAATGAAAGGATTTGAGAAAATAAATTGCAATAGCTTTGGCACTTGTTAAGTTGTTGGCTCTTCTTAAATGGCCTTTTGGAAATGTATTTATACTGATTACCTACCAATTAGCCGTTAAAAATGGTGTCATAACTCTTTCTAATGTTCTCTTACAAGTGTATTAAATGGAGTCTACAGAGAGAGGTGTCCCAGTCGGGAACCATGCTATCCCGGTCGGGAAATGCCCGATTGTATTATGTGGCAGCTTCTGGTTGGCTGAAATCTCCAACAGCTAGTTTTTGTTCAAGTGTCCTGGTTGGGACTCCATGTGTCCCGGTCGAGACTTGCTCGATTATGCCACTGCCAGGACCTTTGAATACGTTATGGTCAGGACTACCCTTCCCGGTCAGGTCTACCCTTCCCGATTGGGACCTAAGTCAGTTTTGATTAAGTATGTTTTGACTTTCTGATGATTTGGCACATTATGGTGGTGTCTCCTCTTTAACGGTCATATCTTTTTGAATGTCTCGCTCGGACGGCAACCTTTCCTGGTCGGGAACCTGAGTGTCCCGGTCGGGATATCCCATGTCCCGATCTGTTTTTGCTACTGGAACTTTTGGATCATCACCCTGTAGAGTTTCTCGGTTTGGACACTTCGTTTGCTTGGTCTGCTCTACAATTCCGGTCGGGATATTGTTGTCCCAGTCTGGAAACCGACGATCCCAGTCAGGACATAGCCTTTTCCGGTCTACTTTGGCTACTGGAACTTTGAGACACTTTGAGTTAATGCTTTCCCGGTCTGGACATGGCACTTTCCGTTTTGGACTTGTATCCCGGTTGGGAGTTTCTTGTCCTGGTCAGGAGTTACACGTCTCCATGAATTTCTTGATTTGTTCAATGAGGAAACCTTAACCAAATGTGCTAAAACTGTGAACACTATCAAAACAAGACTTAACAAGAATGTTTGTAATAATTAATTTGATTATCAAGATCAAAATACAGAGCAATCACCCTTTGGTTAACAGTTGTGTTAGAATTCATTAATAGAAATAACCAATTGGCAGATATTTTCACCAAGTCTCTCAATAAAGAAATGTTTTGTTTTATAAAAAGGGAGCTTAGTATGCTTGATGATATCATATTGGTTTGAAATGAATTTTAAGTCATGCATTGCATCATTTTAAATGTGTGGCACATGTTCTAATGATCATATATGTATTTTTTTTGTATTTTGTTTTATTTTTTTTTATGAAAGTTTGTCTTGTGTGCTTTAATTCTCTCGTTATGCCCTTAGTTAATTGGATTATATGCAGTATTGCTTTTTGATTTTGATAAAGGGGCAGAAAATGAGAGAACATAAGCAAAAATGACCTTAAGATAAATTTGAATTGAGTTAAGTTAAAAATATTGACTTTTGAACATAATATTTGACTCTATGAATCAATATGTTATTTTGCATGGTATGACTTGGAAACTTGGTGTGAATTTCATTACGACAATTTCAATTTCTTATTTTTGCTTAGTTTGACTATCAAAATCAAAAAGGGGAAAGTTGTTGACCTATGAATAATTGATCTCTATTTTGATATTGATAATTAAATTAAATGTTGCTAATGTATTTTCTAAGTAGGGACATTTGCAGATTGGTTTGGTGCAGGTTAAGCATAACATTCAATCCAATCCTAAATTTGTAGATTGAAAATTTTTCTATCCAATCCGACCCACAAACAAACAAAAACTAATGCAATCCAAACTAGAATTGTAATTGGATCGATTTGCAATTTAATTTTATATACTTCTTACTTTTATTTAGTAATGATAATAATGTCTCACAAACATCCATAATATTTCAAAAATTTTAGTTCACTTCATAAACTACTTAATGTCATATCATATTATAAAAATTACAATAGAAATTTTCAAAAAGAAAATACAATCACAAATAATCAAATTACTCTATTCAAGATAAGGAATCTATAGCACCAATAATTCAACACAAGAGGTGGTTGTTGTAGGGTATGGATGTTCATAAGATGAGAAGCTTATATATTAGGGTTTTTAATTTTAAATTATTTTTAAAGTAAATAAAATTTTATATTAGATACAATTATATATGTTTAGGACTTTTTAAATTTTAATTACTTTTTTAAGTATTTTAATTTTATATGGGATCTATTTTTTAAATAATAAAAAGTTCATTACAATACCATATTAGAATGAAAATTATTATAACTTTAATTATGTTGTTTGATTAATTCACTACAATTAATTATGTGACTTTTTTTTTTATCAATCTTCTGATAATATAGTTAAGGAAAAGAATATATGTGGTTGCTATGAAATTAGGCTATAAAACGGTTATAGTTGTGGTTGAATTAATATAATTAATAGAAAAATAATAATTAATGTGGCAAAAAATAGTTTTCAATGGTTAATAAGAAATTGAAAAATAAATTGTATATAGTAGAGTTAGACACATATAAATTGTATATAGTTCAATATATTACAATTATTTTGATAACAAATCATTTAATATAATTAAAATAAATAACTAAATAGATTGATTTATTATACAATGATACATTTATTATAAATTAGATTACACTTTATAATATAATGCACTTAAATTTGTTTGCCAAATCATATATTAATATATGATTTAGATTTAATGCATAATAAAATTATAATAAATTATAAATGCTAAAAAATATAATTGGAAATAAAAGAAATTAGTTTCAAAAAATGAAACTAGAAACATTATATATATATATATATATATACACAGATTAGTTCGGATTGATTCAGCTTAGACAGATTAGGCGGTTTATGACACCCCTATCTTTAAATTTTGTTTTGATAGAACAATAAGTTTCAAGTGCATAGGACTTCAAATACTTAGTGAACAATTAAAGACATATTGAAGACGTGTAGTTCACGTCCACGAACTTAGATTTGCACCTGTGAAGTTTAAAGTAATGCCCGCTAGTTTTCTACAAGGAAAACCCCTTGGAGTCCAACATAGTTCACGGTCTTACTCACAATCGTGAAACATACTGTGAAGGCAGTGTTCACTTCTGCAAAGCTATTTGACAATCGTGAATTTCATATAGAGATGACCATTGGAAGCTATCTCAATCACAAAATGCCACGTGTCCCACAGCTCCATAAGAAAGTCAAAAAGGGTGTCTGACCATCCAAAGTTCATGACCGTGAGTCACACGAAGCCAAAAAACCCTTGAAGCTAAGGCAAATTTCATGCTCAAGTTCACGTTTACGAGTTAGAATGAGAAAGAAAGCTCCCAACAGCGAAAATGGTGATGGTCTACGAAGTTTGACCTAATATAGTTGTTAAGAGTCAGGAAGCAATCAATCTAAGCCACATGTTAAGATCCCCTGGACAATTGAATTTTAGGACAATGAGCCAAGCTCTATAAGAGCAAACTTCCTTCTGTAGACAACATTTAATGCTCTTGTAAGAAGACATTAGATAGAGTTATGATACTCTTTGTAATGGCTATCTGGTGGGCCAACTCAATAAATACCCCACCAAAAGGTCATTTATGAGACCTTAACAACTTCTAACTGCCAAACTTTTGCAAATTTAATTCTCAAAATATTTTGTATTTAATTGTTGTTGTAAGGTTCATGTGTTGACCTTAAACACTTTGGTTTAGTGTTTAAAGGTTGTGTCTAAGTCTAAATACAAAGATTTGGTTTTTGTGTTGTCCATAAATCATAAGGGAAATTAGAGTTGAGTGTTAGCCTAATGGGAGAAATACCTAGTTAGGCATGAGCTAGAAAACTCAATTGTAAGTCAAGTTAAGAGTGAGTGAAACACCCAATTGAGAATTGGAAGTAAACACTCAAATGTCTATAAAATTCATGTGTCCATCTCTTTTTCCATTTCCCTTATCATCTTTTATTTTTCCTTTACACAAAATATTTGAATTAGCCACCAATTCAACCCCTCCCCCCTCTCTTTATGATTGTTTGGGCAACACTCCTTGTCAAATCAGTTTTATCCTAAGGAGACAGATTTCTAATAATGCTATGGCAATAAAGGAGATTTTACACTCTATGATTAAGTGTACTGTAGGTACTGGTATAATTGCTATTAAAATTTGCATATAGCTTATGATATGTTTGACTAGTAGTTTATTCATGATAAAGTGTTAGCTACAAGGCTGCCTTATGTGTGGATTCAAAGATTGATGGAGTGTATATCTTCGTATTCTATATGCATTATTTGGAATGGTTTGATGTTGGATGGTTTTAAACCTACTAAAGGGATTCAACAAGGGGATCTAATAAGTCTTTGTATTTTTCTTCTTTATATTGAAAGACTTTCACATTGTATAAATTACACTACTAAAGGTGGATGTTGAAAACATGTTCAAGTTCATAGAAGAAGTTCATGGACCTCCCACTTAATGTTTGCATATGATATTGTGCTCTTTTTAGAAGCCTCAGTTGATCATATGCGGGTTATGTACTTAGTTAGGGTTCTAGACAATAGTTTAATTTCAAGAAATCTACTATAATATTTTCGAAAAATATTTATAGGAGTTTAAAGTCTAATATTTCAAAGGTTGCAAGTATGGTGGTGGTAGAGGACTTAGGGTTGTATCTTGGTGCTCCTACTATCAAGGGCTGAATTGTAGTCAGAATTTGAGTCATATGCTCGAACGTTTGTAGTCTTGGCTAGCCTATTGGAAGGTTAAGCATTTATCTTTTGTCAGGCATGTTACATTAGCTAAGTCTGTATTGTGTCTATTCCGATGTATGTCATGCAAACTAGTTTACTCCCTCTTTCAGTTTCTGATAAGATTGACAAGATTGTTAGGTCTTTTATTTAGGGTGATAATGATGAAGGGAGAAAGATCCATTGTGCAAGCTAGGATTTGCTAACTAAACCTTCTCTTTTTGGTAGGTTATGTATCCATAGAATGAGGGATGCTAACTTTTCTCTGTTTACAAAGATGGGATGGCATTTCATTATGGATGAGGATTGTCTTAGGGTTAGGTTGTTAAGGAGCAACTATTTGGGGAACACGGTGGTCTTTTGAATTTAAAGCTAAAAATGGAGCTTCTCATAGGTGGCAACATCTAGCTAAGATTTCAAATATGTTGATGAGGTTTATTGCTAGGCAGATTGGTAATGGCATGTCCATTTATTTCTAGATAGACTTGTAGGCTTTTGGTGAGCCTCTTATTAATTTTGCTAAGGTTTAGATTGGTTAGGAACATATTTGGAGATCAACTCAAAATTATTGGATTGATAGGAGGGGATAGGTCTATGAGGTTTTGTCTAGTCTTATTAGGGATGAATCTATTGAAAGGATTAGGCCGATTATGGTGGATGAGAGTTTATCAACTCATGATGCTTTTCATTGGCTTTCATCTTCTTCATGTGATTTTTTTGTAAATCATTATATTTTGATTTGGTGATGAAAGATATGGGATCTACAAATTGCCTTTTAAAGAGCATCTTAGAGGACCAAAACTAGTTAGCAAATTTGTGACATTCTATGGCTTACGGCTAATGAAAAGATTATGATGAATATGAAGCATTGTAAAAAAGGTTTTGTTATCAATCATTGTTGTGATCTTTGTGGGAATTCAGTTGAAACTATGATGCATGTGCTTCGTGATTGCTCTTCTTACTTCTAGATTTTGAGGCTTAGTTAAGTTTGCACCAATGGTTAAAGAGTAACTTGATGAGGTCTTATAGAGAGGGTTATGATTGGGATTGGGCTTCCTTTTTTGCGAATGCTTGTGGAGATGGCAGAATGACTAGATTTTTAGTAAGAAAAAGGTGGATTTGGAGGTCACGGTTCAATATGTTCATAGTCAAATGACCATATCTTGTAAATCCTAAGATAGCCTTGCAAAGATTCAAGGGATGAAGGGTTTTTAAATGGGTAGCAGTTACTTGAGATATGAGAATTCTCCAACTGCTTTTGGAAGTGGAAAACTTATCTATTTATGTCATTTTATCTAATGGTAATACATGTTCCCGTAGGCATGAGACCATTTTGAAGAAATGTGTAGAGTTATTGGCTAGGGATTTGAATGTTAGAATCTCTCATGTATATAGAGAGGGGAGAAAGGTGGCTAGTTTCTTGGTAATATTGATTTATCTCTAGATAGGAGAGTGCAAATTTGGTTCCATCCTCCTCCTAAGTGCTGCTTTTTTTGCAAAATGCAATAGGAACTTCTTAGGTTTGTAGTGTCCCCTATTAGTGTTTTTCAAGATTTTTCCTCCCCCTCTGTAGTGAAAAATGTACAATGCCATAGAAATTCTGATTCAACAGTTCCTTGAAAATTTTTTTTTTCCTTTGGCCCTTCCTTCTACAAGGCATGATAAGATTGATATATGACCAGTGGGATAGCCCAAAAAAAAATTAGTTGGGTCACTCATAAATATATAATTGCTAAATAATACTAGTAAAGTTACTTAATTATATATATATATATATATATATATAATGACATATAATTGTCAGCAATTATATGAAAGAACTGATAGCTATCGAAAGTAATCAAAAATAAATTTTTACTCTTTCAAAATTAAATTTTTAAATAATGGGAGCATTGTCGAATCCACAGGGATTTTTAAAATATGAATTTTCAGTAAGAACAAAGAAATAAAAATTGGGGGATTTTGAATTGATGTAAATAAAATGCAAAATAATAGAATTGAAATCAATCAAAAGAAATTGCAGCCAATGTATGTATTTATAATTGGTTTAAATATATTGATCATTAAATAAGAGAAAGATGATTTTCAATTGTAATTTAAATGAAAAGGCGTTACATTTAAGCTTTATTTATCAATCAATTTTAAATAAGCTCTTAAATTTAAAATTGTAAATGGTAATAAAAATTAGAAAAGCCACCAATTCTATTTAATAAAATACATGCTCATTTATTTAAAATATATTGAATATTTCCATCAACACTCTTTGATGATTTTAATTCATTAGTATTGATTTACCACTCTATCAGATTAATTGTACGAATTTAAAGACCCAAATAGTAGATATTCAAGTGAATAAATTAAAGAACATAAAATATTAAAATTTTTAAAATAAAAAATAGTTGAAGAACAATATTCTCACTATTTATTTAAAACCAATATTTTACAATCTTAATTAGAAAATTAAAATTAGCCGCATATAGCTACAAACAAAAGCTAAACATAAAATAAGAATGTAGGAAAATAGAGATGATTTTCCATTAATTCAATATCTATTTATAGAGAAAAAGCCCTAAACTAACTAAACTTTCTAAAAGAACTAAATAAAAATTAATTCTACTAATAAAGCAACAAATAAAAATGAGATCACACTGATCTAAAAAGATAATTGAGAGAACATAATAAATATATAGTTCTTGTAACACCCATTAACAAGGACTTAGTTGTTATGCATGATTATATGACTTAAAGTGATCATATGAAATGTGTATTGGAGGTATATGAGGGTATACATGTAGTATATGAGGGTATATTTGAGGTATATTTAAAGTATATTGGTCAATTTTGACTTTGGTTTGAAGAAAAGGATGAAAGAAATGAAGAAAGTGCAACCTGAAGCACTCAAATGATGGGAGCTCCAATACAAACCTAACCATAGGTCATATAGGAGACATCAATCCAATGATGTATTTACTCTTAACAATGTGCTTGTTTATCCCAAGTATTCTTCTTAATATACATGATCGAGTATCATTCAATCCCTCAAGAATCCATACTCAGATCACTCATACAATTACTTTGTATGCTAAGTTATTTCAAGCTCTATCAAGCAAAATAACCTCAATTGGTGAATACAAGTAACGAGTGTATAAGCAAAAATACTCTTTCTTTTGTCCTCACGTTAATCAAATCTGAATTAACTCACTTTCCTAAGAGTGTTCCATTAAGTCGAATCATCTCGTGACTATAAGATACATCCTAAGATAGCCAACATTAATCTATCATGTCATGATATAGTCAAAAGTCACAAAGGATAATTTAAATTAAATATGTCTTTCAGAATTTATAAGACTCATATAGCAAAGAAGCAGAGACCCATTCTTTCGCTTTCTAATAGGTCGTCTAGCACATGCAATATGAAATGCATGCTATGGTGGAGCAACTCTTTTCTTTTTGAAGATAAAAAAGTGTATGTCTCGCTCTTTATTCATAATATAGATAACACCACATGAGTCTTAGTCTTGTTGCCTTTTAAGCACCAAACTTGATCCTTTTATCTGCACATTCAATAATGTCAAACAACAAGTTTCACACTCAGCTTTCTCCATGTAGACACATGAATGGTGATGAAATCATTCATATTAATTCTTATATATGAAGAAATCTCATCTTGATCCTTATCAAAGTGACCTTTCATGTAATAGTATGATCTGAACCGCTCTCACTATTTCTTAATCATGTAAACTTTGGTCTCATCTCTTCTCACTCTACAGCGCTAAAGGCAATTACTCATATGAGAGAGTCAATCTAAGTCTATTGATATAATTTATCAAATTGTGCTAATTGACATATATTACATGTTCATATTACTAAAACATTTGCAAACAAAGGAATTAAGTAAATGTGCCTTAATTTTATTATGAATAAAATAAGTGGTCTAGCAACGTTCACAATTTGATTTCATCCTACATAAGCTCGAGGATCTCACTTGTCTAACAAATGCATCCCTAGCCATCAATTTGGTAAATGGATCTTTTACTATTTTACTCGTAGGAATATATTTCATGACTACTTCCTTAGTATGTGATCATCTTTCTAACATAACAATATCCAATTTGGATATGTTTGGTCTTTTCAACGATATTTAGGTTCCTTAGCATAGGTTAATGCAGCCGTACTGTCACAATGAATTGTGACAGGTTCACATGCTAACTTAAACAATTTTAGTGTGCTGCAAAAACTTTCTCAACCAAACTACTTCTTGTATTGCTGAGGAGCATGTTATATATTTAGCTTCCACTCTTGATAAAGCTATACAAGATTGCTTCTTGCTACTCCATGAAATTACATAATTATTTAACAAGAATGCGTATCCAGAAATCAATTTGCGCTGATCAAGATTGCCTCCTCATTCATTATCTATATAACTAACTAAGCACAAATCCTTCCCTTAGTATCACATAACATAGTCTGAAGTTTCTTTTAGATATCTCGATATCATTTTGACTGTCATCCATTGTTTCGGACCTATATTAGATTTATATATGCTCACTAGCCTAATGGTGTAGCATATGTCTGGATGCATGCACATTATTGCATACATCAGACTACTAACAATGCTGGAGTACAATACTTTGAACATTCTTCTTTCAATCAAATATCTTGGGACCCATATCAAGACTAAAGCTCATATTTCTTTTGACTAGGTTATCCATTGGCTTGCAATCATACATATGGTAATGCTCCAACATTTCCTAAATGTAAGTTTCCTGAGATAAACCTAGAAGCCTTTTCGAGTGATCCCTAAGGATCTCAACACTAAGCACATAGCTAGCCTTACCCATGTGTTTCATTTTGAAGTTTGATGATAACCATTTCTTGGTAACATCAATCAACTTCTTATCATTACCAACTATCAATATGTCATCGACATATAAGGGCATAATTATGAAACCACTTTTGAATGTTTAATATACATGTAATGATCTTCCTCCATCATCGTAAAGTCGTCCTTTAATATGGCTTGATGAAATTTGAGGTTCCATTGTCTTGACATTTTCTTAAGAGTTTGCAAACTTTGCACTCCTATCCTTTAAGCTCAAAACCTGAAGGTTGATCCATATAGATCTCTTTATCTAGTCTCCATTGAGAAAAACAGTCTTAACATGCATTTGGTATAATTCTAAGTCCATTTGTGCCATAATAGTCAGAATGAGGTGAATTGACATTAACCTAACTACATATGAGAAAGTATCTCCACAGTCAATTTCCTCTTGTTATATATAGCCCTTGGCTATAATCGAGCTTTATATCTTTCAATTTCTCTAGTCATTTTATGTTTAATTTTTGAGAACCCACTTGTTCCCAATGGTCTTACAACCTGTCAATAAATCAACCGAATCCTAGACTCGATTAGATTTCATCGAATGCATTTCCTCTTCCATAGCTTTAATCCATTCCTTAGCTTTAGAACCAAAAAGAGCTTCTTGTACTGTTTTGCGCTCTTATTTATCTGTAGCAATCATAAAAGTTTCTCCCTTAATATCAAATTTATGATGGGGAATTTTTTCACAATTACTATGTCGAGGTTGAGATTGCTCAGGATATTGCTCCATAGGAACACAACCTGGCAACTTATCACTCCCACTAACTTCAGGAGGAGCATGATATTTCATATCAACATGCTCTGTCGGAGCTAAAAACAATAATTCTTGTACTCCCACTAGACTCGGGATATTCCATTTCATATAGTTGGAAATTCCCATCTATCACACCTCTTTCAGGAAAGTCCTTTTCTTTGAAATCAACATCTCATGGCTCAATTTTTGTTACTCTTCCATTTACATCTTCCCAAAAAAGATATATTCTTTTGAGAATTCTAAGTATCTTATCAAGATACATTTCTTCCCCCTCGGACCAAGTTTCCCATATTCATTAGAAGTGTTATGGATATAAGCAACATGACCCCTTGGGCCCATTTTACTTAAGTTAGGCTTTTTGCCTTTCCATAACTCGTATGGGGTGGAAGGAATAGCTTTAGATAGCACACAATTAATAATATAGGTCGTAGTCTCTAGCACATTTCCCAAAAGAAATAGGCAAATTAGCTTGAGCTATTATTAACCTAACTATGTCCATAGGGTTCTATTCCTTCATTTGCTACGTCATTTTATTACAAAGTGGAAGGAATAGTTAGCTGCCTAGCTATGCCCTTATCATCATAGTAACTTTTAAATAAATCGTATAGATATTCACATCTTCAATTGGTCTTTAAGTTTAAAATTTGATTTGTATTTGATTAATTCTCTACCAATCTAGTTTTACGTATGAAGCAATCTAATGCTTCAAATTTATGGGAGATCAAAATAATTGTGACCATATCTAGTGAAATCATCTATTAATGTGATAAAATAGTGAGCGTCATTTTACTCTCACATTCATTGGCCATAAATGTTAGAATGGATAAGTTATAAAGGAAATGTGGCTTTATTAACTTTGCTAAATTGTAATCTGGTTGTTTCTCCAGCTTGGCAATGCTCACATACAGGCAAATCCATATTCTCAACAGAACCTAAAAGATTAGTCTTTGCTAATCTTTTTGAGCGATCTTGCCTAATGCGTCCTAATCTAACATGTCATTTATCATTATTATTTAATAAAATATAACTAGAATTGCCAACAACAAATACAGATTTATATACATCCATAAAATAGTGTTGAACACTATAAAACCAATTAACAAATATTCAAAGCTGTAATAGACATTGTCCAAAAGTAATTACACACAATTATTGTTAAATACAATTTGAAAATGAAATAGATTTTAGTAAAAACAATAATATACACTAATCTTCGTGGAACTTCAAAGGCATATCGATCCCTTGTTCTATGGTTGGTTGCTACTGAATTTGCAGTCCAACAAAGAAATATTTCAACCAGCATTAAATAAATGCTAATATATAAGTCAGAGGGATAAAAATGGTCATACAACACCTTTGGCTCAATGCAATAATGAGCAAAGTGACCAGGCTTCCCACAATTGAAGCAATTCACTTTTCTGCCTTTCTAGCTACTGTGACTACCACGCTTGTGTTTGTTTCTGCTAAAATTGACTTTATTGCCTCCCTTACCTTTCCTTTTGCCCTTACCCTTCTTTTGACTAGAGCCTGAAACACCTTCAGACTCAATTATATAAGCCTCCCGAATAGGCTTATCGGCCCTCCAACTCAACATGTCGGGCAACATCTTCAAATGTTTTTATATTGTCATTGTGGGTAAGGTTGACATGCATGTATCTCTAGGCTTAGGAAGAGAGCATATAATAGCTTATACCTATTGTTTATCAGTCAACTCATAGCCAGGTTCCTTCAATTCACTTATCATGTTAGACATGACAGTTAAGTGCTGCCTCACTATATGATTAGGATTTTTCTTATAGTCATTGAATTTCATAGTCAACCGATGCAACCTAGTGGTTGAGGTTCCGTCGAATTAGACCTTAATAGCTTTCCCAACTTCTTGGGCAGAGTGGTGCTTCTCAAAGTGTAGTATCAAGTCATTTCTCATACTGCTCAACGTCAGTATGCGAGCAACTCTTTCCTTGTGCTTATAAGCTTGATATGCTTCCATATCCCGCCTATGTTGAGCAGTGCTTCTATGCTCAGGCTCAACCATCGGTTATGTGATAGTTTCCAGCATTTCTTACTCTTTTGAAATATACTGAATTTTGTGATGCCAAATATTATAATTATTATCATTCAGCTTATCTCTCAAGTTAAAGTTAGCAACTATGCTTTTCGTAGTAGTCATTTCAACTATTTAGAACAATGATCACAACATACTTAGCACAATTCTTACCACAAAAATTATTTCATGTCATATCGTTTTAAATTAATCAATAATAACCTAACATAAGCAGCAAAAACAAAAGTAATGTTATACAGTCCAATCAATTACTACATCCAGTTATTATTGTTTAATTTAAACATGTAATAATTATTGTATTAGGTGAGATCAATAAATTTACCAACCTAATATTTCCTACAAATGTATTTATATATTATCAATTTTCATGCAATTTTTTACATTTACCACACTTTTTAATCCAAAAGTGCTCTAAAAATTCTGGAAAAATGCCCAATAAATAGGAAATTAAATTTTAAACATTTTAAAAAAATTGGAACACGAATGGACCTCTCACACGCACCCACGCGCCGGAGAGAGGATGTCCACGCACATCACACACCACCAAGAATGGTCACACCTCCACACATTGTCACATGCCTCCACGCACTAGTTGACCTTCGTTGACCGCCACAACATCAAACACATCATCAACACATGGACCAATCGGAGAGTGCCATGTGTTCAATCAATGCCACATGGCTCTGACACTTGTGAATGTTGTGTGGCATGCCACATCAGCAGTGTAATATCACGGCCCAATCATATGTTGCCACATGTTAGTTCAAATTAAAATAATTTATCAAATTGTTCAAAAATAATATTAAAATAATAAAATCATATATTATTCATTATCATAAAAAAAATTATATTTCAATCTCAAACTCCCATTGCATTTGTAATTCATCAACCTTTAGAAACACATAAAAAATAATTAATTATATCATTATATTTATTAAATTTCAATAGAATAAATGGCATATATATATAATCGGGTACAAGGTATCTAAGGGCCTATCCCCGTACCCTATCCAAAACTTTGATGGATTTAAAAACTACTGTAACACCCATAATTTATGTCCAGATAATTGGCATGTCTAATTACCACAATTAAAAAAATTATCGTAGCCTAAATTTAGGTTTTAAAGGCTTCTAAAGTATTTAATTATATTGTGGGTGATTTAATTAAAAGATATGAAGTTGAGAAAAGTTATAAGAAAGATGTAAAAGCCAAGGATTTATGTGGGTATTTAGCAAAAACAAGGAGGGACCATAGCGACATATTTACTAAAGTATAAAAACTCTTCTTCTTTCTTCTTCCTTATTAACATCAGCCCCCAGACCCTAAATTTTCCACCCAAAATTCGTGCTCCATCTTCACCCCTCCATTCTTCCACTTATTTTCACTCAAAAAAAGCCAAAACTACAAGAAACTAAAGGAAAAACCACTTATATAGCCCAAAACCCTTTAGAAAAGTAGAAAGAGGGAGATGTTGGAGCTAAAGAAGTCATTTTCTTAGAGAAGGAAGAAAGAAAGAAAGAAGTTAAATACCAAACCCACCTTGTCTTTAGCAAAGGAAGAAGTAGGTGAAGCTAAAAATCATCTTTTCTTATTATTTTCTCCTATTTTCCACCATTTTCATGCTTGGTGGAGACACATTTCATATGGGTTAGTTCTTTAGTCAAGCTATGGTTTTCAAGAGTTAAAACGCTTCCTTTTAGCATCTAGATTAGTTAACAAAGAAGCTTGACATGGTTTTTGAGTTAAAAGAGATAGCTTATAGTTAAAGTTAGGATTATGTTTAAAGAGTAAAGTTATGTTATATATGTATGTTCTTTGGCCTAAAAGAGGCATGTTGATGTCTTGTTAGGTGATATAGAGGGTGCTAAAAACCCCCAAAAGGGAAGAGCAAGCTTGAGCGCTTAAGGTTTTTAAGGCTCCATTTGAGGTTAGTACATTTATACATGTTTATTCCTAAACTCATACCATTTGCATTTTTGAAATGGCGGTTGTTATGTCATGAGATTATGATTGGCATGATATTGATGTTGAAAATGATAATTATGATGATTTATGACTATTGGGGAGTCTATAAATTTAATCTAATTTTTGGTAAAGTATTGTATTTTGTGATGTTGTTGGAATTCTTTGGAATAGTCTTGATTCCTTTAGATATAACTCATGTTATAGAACTCTGATTTGCCTGAAACTAATTGTAAATGAAACTATACACATAGAGATAAAACTATCATGAAGAACATGAATTTCGAATTTTGATTATAAATAGGCCAAAAATGGGATACAAAAATCGGACATGGAATTATCCATAAAATTCTAGGCAAATTTTCAGTGAACAACTCTTGGTTTTTGAGCTATAACTTATGCTATAAAATTCAAATTTATGTATTTCTTATTGCGTATGAAAGCTAAGACATTAATTAAAACTTCATAAGAGAGCAAGAGATTAAATTCAATTCTTGTATAGGTGAAAAATGCATTTCAATATTATGGAAGAAATATGCCTAGAAGGAAATATTAGGAATTTGGTCTTTCAAATATTGTGTGACATATAACATGCAAGTATATACGCTAAATTGTTGGAATTTTCCTTCTTTGCACTTAATTGTATATTTTATATGAGGTTTGTAAGTCCTAATAAGGTAAATTATGGCATATGACATGCAAGTATGGAATGAGATGAGATTATAACCTACCATGTTAAAAGAAATTATGAATATGTATAATTGCCCATTTCTCTTATAAGGACGAGACTTAGGATAGATGACATGTCATTCAAGGTCTTTTACGGTACCATAAGAAACTTCTATATGATTCTTAATTATTGGGCAAGGTGGCTTAAGCTCGGAGAGCGCTCATATCCATTATGCTAGCAACTTAATCATGTTATCAAGTCAAGGCAGCTTAAGCTCAGAGAGCACCCTTTACTCAAGCTCATGGTAAGCATAATTGCAGGAACATACAGACAAGTGGATAGGGTGGCTTAAACTTGGAGAGTGCTCCTATTCACAACCCACTATCTAGTTAGTCTAGTCTTTGAGTAAATGGGCTATTGGCTAATTAAATAAGTTGAATAAAATGGAAATGACTACTTGTTACATGATTGTGGAATGTTTTATAAATATGTGCCACAAAATGTATAATGTCCCTAGGTTCAGCTGATAATGAATAATTTATGGTTAATTATCATTATGATCGATGTATTCACTTTGACTGTCATTTCATGGATATATGTACATAATTTTATGATATGAGATAAGTATGCTATGTGTGTTATTAAATGATTATATAATTTTGGGCAAAATAAAAAGAAATATGAAATGTAAATATATTATATTGTATATGATTATGCTCTATGTCCAATATGATTGTATATGTATTGATACAAGCTTGTATCATTTCAAATGTATATTTTATTACATGTTGAACATTATTTTCGTATGAGCATGGTATACATATGATATGTCATCCTATGGTTGCATGAATTTATATGCATATATGTACCACTAAGCATTAGGTTGCTTAGCGTGTGGGTGTTCCTACATGCAAATTTGGAGTCAGTAGTAGAGGAAGTTGATTGAAGAGAAGAAAGCACATAAGAGATTATAGTGTGGACCTTTGGGGTTAGTGATTGTTAGATATATGCCAAAAAGACAATCGCCTCAGGCACTTAATGTACACATTCATAATGGCATTCTTTCATTATATTAGTATTCATTTCCATATGAATAGATATAGATCTGAAACTGATTAATGAAAGTCCATGATATGAAACATAGCATGAAGGAAATTATGATGGGATCATGATAATGAGATTCCTATCATGTGTAATAATGTTAGTATGTAAATTATCCCTAGTCATAGGATCAACAAGATAGGATATTGTTGATCTAGATAGACTAGCACATGTTATACTCCTTGATTGGATCAAGCAATAGATCTACTAATGAGACTATCATTGACTCCATTCCTTGTTGCCTCATAGAGGTTGCTCAAAGGGTGGTGATTGGGTGCAACTTGAGATATTCGAAGGTAATTGGGTAGCCAACAGAGGATTTACCACTCCTGATAAAGGAAGAGTATACCCACGGCCTCTTATCTGGATCATTACTCAGGAATCTCTATCCAGAGTGGAAATGTCATGAAGATGGTCCTTAGTGACATGTCTATTTGAGTAATAGTCCCAGTGACAAAATCTAATATCACTTGGGCTAAATGTGACATAGTTAGTCTTGCAGGAGCTGACATATTGTCCATGCTCTGAACCAAGTGGGGTATAGGATAGTGAAAGGACGAATTGCATGGATATTGTCTATAGAAAGGTTCGTAGTCAAGCCATTGACTTTCTAGTCAATTGGGGGTCATGATGTTTTGCTAGATATTGCTCGATATCAATTATTGATTTGGCTGGACAACATAACCGAGAACCTAATGGGTCACACACTTTAAAGATGTGAAGGAGGAATAAAATGGTATTGGATTGGATTGGATCCAAAAATATGAAAGAATTATTTAAAGTCGGACCGTGATAGGATCGCGGAAAAATTCCAGAGAAAAAATTCGCTCGGAGGGTCACAGACCAGTGCTGGCCCATACGGGCCTACTGATGTCAACTCAAGATTTAACCTGCAAGTGCACGAGCCAATCATAGAATGGCAAGTGTCCTCTCGGAGTCGATCTCATAAGAAATCACTAGCTTAAACTCCTAATTACTTTAATTACCAATGAACACGAAATGCAACCTAAACACTCTAATTCGTTTGATTTGATTTTGATTAAAAACTAAATTAATTAAACAATAAATTGAATTGCAAATTAATTAAAGAGTAAAATCAATGGACAAAGTAGGTACCTAGTTTTGCTTACCCAATTTTGCATTCCCTCCCAAGCATTAAATTCATAGAATTAATATTTCATGGCGATCACCTTATGCATTAGCTAATCAAACTAATGAATTAACTAATGTTCGATCCAATTTTTAGGTTAGATTAAAGATAATATGTCTAATAATCAAACCCTAACATATTCATTCCTAATTCAATTATTGGTGGCCAATCAATCATTAAACTAGAAATTAACAAAGTGCAATTAAATTGAAATGGAAGTAATAAATTTATTCAACAAAATAATGGGAGTTTATTACAAAATTGGGATTGCTAACTAAGCTCCCAAAAAGAATTTAACCTAACATGAACACTAAACAAATCAATGTAATATCCATAGTCAAACAAAAATTGTAGTAGAAATTGAGAAGGAGAGAAAGTTATGATGCTCCCTTAAATCTTCAAATCTGGAAATTGGAGGTTGGCGGTCTCCAATCCTTCAAATCCAAGTCAAAATAATCCTCAAAAGCAAAAATAGTTTCTTCCTCTAACAACTAATCTATTGGAGAATGAGATTGCCTACCAAGAAGTCTCTTGTGTGTGTAGAAATTTCAAGGAGAAGATGAAAAATTTTGAAACCCTAGAATGCGTCCCCCCCAAATCTAAGAGAAAAAGATGAAATAAATGACTAGTCTTTGAGTTCTAAGCTAAGTCCCTCTCCCAAGATCTATTATTTTCCTTTTTATAGGAGTGAAAAACCCTAAAGGAGTTGATAAAAATCTGGTTTGATAGCTATCCACGTGATCTGCACTGTCCAGTCGTCACATGCATGCAATGGGCATTGCGCCCACGACAGATTGCTGCTAACTTTGCTGCTGACATCACCTACACAGGCATTGCTTGCATGCGATGGGTGTCGCACCCATAACAAATTGCCCACTGCCTTCATCCTGTCACGACCAAGTGATGGCCGTCACAAAGTCGCGATGAACTTTTCTTCACAAATCATTTCTCTTTGCTTCCTCAACACCTCCAATGGACTCCATTGTTAACCAAAACACCTCCACAACTCAAATCAAACATCAAAACATGTCCTTCATGCTCCTTTCCACCACCTAAAACCTAAAATCATGAAAAACACAATTAGATATCAAATTTATCCATAAATCACATAAAAACAAGAAAACTAAACA